>NKCJ01000023.1:0-165274 GCA_003947015.1 Fusarium sp. AF-6
ATGTTCTGCACCCAGCGTCTCCACTCTGGACAGGGGCTATGGGTCTTGATGCCCTTGCTAGCCTCTCTTCTGCAATGCCCAATTGGCCATCCCAGAGCTCTCCCGCAGTTAGGTCTCTAACAATGTTCTTTGGCTTGCATCAGGCCAATAATCAGGCGGTTACAGGGGTCAAGAAACCCACCAACGCTAATCAATGTGTTGGTTGAGTCGATACGGTAAGTTAGAGTGTGACCCAGGAGCCAAACCTACTTCTTCTAGTGCCATCGCCCCCCATCATGTCTTCCAACAGAGACACCGCCGACACCACCAGCCTGCCTTCGTCCGAGACGTCGATGGCCACAAACACGGCCACGGCCACGCAGCTTCTCGCCCTCACCACGCCGTTCAAGCAACCACGCGGATGCGATTCACATTGGGAGCGCACAAGCATATTCTCGACCGAGGGCGACACATCTACGGTGCCGGTTCTTTTGTCGAAAGCTCTACCATCATGTTACCCATCTGGCTGGGAGGACGTCGTGCCCGAGAGTCGCTGGCACTTCAACCCGGCCGTATGCCCCAGCGGCTGGACCTACTACAACATGGGTGAAGATCGAGCCGTGGGGGGTTCCACAGCCTTCTGCTGCAATAGGTCCGTCGCGACTCATCCGTGATACGTTCATCGCTTGGGGAAAGCGAATATGCTAACTGAGATATCTACCTTAGTGGCTATACTCGCCTAAACGATGACGACTGGGAGCTCGTTGCCTATGCGGACATCAGCACGCACCATTGTGGACGCTGGGTGCAGAACATCGATGAACAATCCACCACGAGCGATGCGAAGGCAGCGTCCAGCGTGAGCACGATCCGAACTCTCATGTTACACGAGGCCTGGAGTATATCCTGGGACGCATCCGATACATCGATGTTGACACCGAAGCTGCCTTCCTTGACCAACAATATGGAGGTTCCAATGTGGACGCCTGGTCAGGATATTCCCAAGGGGAAATATGATGAAAGCCCGGTTGATGACGGTCCACTGTCGGATAGTACAGGCCGGTTTCTAGTCATTGGCCTGCCTATTATTGGTGTGTTTTTTGTATTGTTAGGTGCTTGGATTTGTTTCGTGCGTCACAAGAGGCGACAGAGAGCGGCGAGAAATTAGATAATTAGTGGTCACTGTATGGCTTAGTGTTAGCACTTACAGCCAAGGAGCGGCTTCGAGTCTCAGTGAGATGCCCTAGAAAACCTGTGGATGTGAACAGTTAGACAACTTTCACTATGCTTGCGCAGCATCTAGCGGACGTACTTCAACAGACCCGGAGCGCCCTGATGATTTTAGTGAGGAGCAACCCCAAGTTCCAGTCTCGGAGGAGGCACAGCAGTGTACAATATTGGCACGTTTGCCGGGACGAGGGGCTGAGCTAGGGTCAGAAACGACAAGCAGGAGACGGCTTAGCATTTTGCGGCGCGAGATGGCTAGGGTGCCACGCTTGGTATCGTTCTAGAGGTTATGGGATATGCAGATGTCGCAGAATAAAATGACCTTGACGAGAATGCACTGTATCTGGCTTTTGAGAGGAAGCAGAAGGGCGCCATCGAGGCACTGCTACTCAGGAATGTAGACTAGAAAGGTACCCTGTCTCTACTTTTTACCCAATCATAACAAGGAGGGCCGCATTTCCTTTTCGCCTGGAAACGGGCCCCGTTTCCAGGACGCTACCAGGACGCCAAAACGCGAACTTGCTCATAATCAAATTGCTCGCAAAGGTGAGCAGCCAACCCTCACTCTTCTCTACTCCCACGAAAGCAGTATCTTTATTCATATACCTGCCTACCCTACGATGGGCTTATCTCCTGGAGAAGAGGTACATATCAACACCAAGCTTATTAAAAAGAAATTAGACTACAACTAGATATTATTTCGTATGCAACTAAAACTATACCAACGCTTGGTTTCATGAAACCGAACCCCCAAGTTTTAGTTTCATAGCATGGCTATCCAGCACTGCCTTACCCTCCCGCCACAATTGCTTATTATAGTAGTTACCTCCTGATCCCACTCGTTAATAACATATATTCCGACGTTTTTATAACGGGAAATATGCGTTAAGACGGTTTAGAGGTTATTATGTCGAGGTAGAACTATTTGCTGTTCTCTTTGAAGTTATCGATGTTGATATTTTATATTTTAGGAGGCATGTTTTTAGAAGTAAAAGTAAATAAATAGCCTTAGTCACCAAGGGTTTTTAAGTTTCAGGATACCACACTGAGGTCGGCATCACTATATGAGTTCTAACACACTTGATCCATCCATGTGCCGACCTATTCCCTGACCCCTAGTCTTCCGGCCTGAACGGCGGCTCGAGGAAACAGATGAAGAAGCAAAAGATAGGATGCAAAAGGCTTTATCCCATTCAGTGTGAGCCCCCGGTCGAGCTTAGGCCGTAATCTCGCCATGATAGAGCAGCAGTTCCTGCTGGACTCCTTGTTCCACATATACGAGATTCGACTCGCTAATGAGAACTTTGTGCCCTAGAGATTTGGGGCTTTCAACTTGGACCCTGGTCCTTTACCCCGTGGTAATCTAGAGACGGGTATCGTCATCAGCTTTGTCGCAAGGAATCAAGCAAAGAGTGGATGGGTATGGCTACCCATTGTGCAATTCATATCGTTCGCCTCCATAGATATAGGCGGAAATTTAAGCAATTTCTGCGCCCATTCTAGTCGAGATTCTAGCTGTGGCGCCGAGTAGATGGTATTCGGATCGGGCGGGGCGGACCATGGAGCCAGTGAATTATTGCTTGTGGTGAGGACCTGGCTGAGGTTTTTCGGTGTATTTGTCGACCAGCGAAACGGGTAAAAGTCTTCGGTGGCTGTACCCTTGGTCCACTTAGCCAGCTTTTGATAAACGTTAAGTCCATGTGCTGTAGCGTATTGCAACAGATTATTGCCGTCCTTGTCCCTGTGAGAGCAGATGTCCGGCATGGTCTGGTACTGCTCGGTCGCATCGAGGAGCTTCTGGAAGAGGCGGTCATTCCTTGTGTCCGCGGCGTACCAGAGCGGAAGTCGTCCAGCGTAGTCTTGCAACAGAACCAGATTGCCCACGTGTTGCGAGTAAAGAAAGGCGTCGCACATTGCTTCCTGACCGATGATCGCGGCAAGGTGAAGAGGCGTTCGTTGAGCTCGGTCCTGTTGATATATAAGAGATTCCGAGTGTTTGAGAAGCATTTCCACCTCTGACTTCAGACCAAGTAGAACGGCCAGATGAAGAATGGTCCGGCCATCCGTGTCTATCTTTGTCCAGCCAGTATGGTGCATGCACATGTGCCGGAAATTGTCTTTCCAATGTTCCGGGGATGCACCACGTATTTTGGGTCTGCCCAAGAGACCAAGAGCGTCGTCAAATCCGATCCAAAATTTGACGAGAACCGCTTCTATGGCGTCTTGTTCGGAGATGGGTCGGACACTTGGGAAAATTAGTGAGGGTGATTTCCATCTGTGAGAATTTGCGGCCTGGGATGCGAATTTCCTGAAGACATTGTTCATGAACTCCGGGATATCATGAGATCTGACGGTCCTGGCAAGATCGGCGTCTGACTGCCCGTGGGCATGTTCCATGGCTTGAATCATATACACGATTCCCAAGCACAGCTGATCATCGTGAACCAGATGCCTTGCCCGGTCCATGAGACAACTTGCACCCCCTGGGCTGTGTACCGACTGCAGCTCCCCTCCCAGGTACGAATGAGACGCGTGGGTATGCACCATGATTGCAGAGACTGGGTCTTGAATCGTGTGCAAGGCCATTTCAAGTAGCATTCTGGCAGCGGGCTCTCGCTGGGACTGCAACCTCGAAGTCACTTCACACTTCAAAGTTGACTGCAAGGTTGGAAGGGTCTCTCTGAGCTCACGGAGCCTTGCGGAAATGAAAGTGTAGGGCTCTTCCCAGAGCTTTGATGGCTGTGATTTTGTCGCGCAATGAGCTACCTGCAGTTCCTCAAACTCGGCCGCAACAAGTTGCAGCAAGCCGAGGGCGTTGGCTCTGACAAATGATTAGTTTCCAGACTGTCAAACAAGAGCGCGACTCTACTCACAAGTCTGGAAAGTCCCACGTCCATTCCTCTGCCTGGGTGTCGGTTGATGAATTCTCCGACTCAGCTGTCAACAGAGGATGCTGTGGCTCTGTCATTTCATTCTGAACATGACTACTTGAACCCAGGCAATTCAACTTGCGCGCCCGCTTCTTCCTAGTTGGCTCCGAACAGGGAAATCCTTTATCCTGACAACGCGTGCATTTTTGCGGCCAGATTCTATGTTCTGGGTGGCACTATTTCGTTCACTCAAGTCAGCACGTAACGGACAGGACCAGTCAGAGGCGTGGAACGCGGAAAGCATGCAAGCCCTTGTCCCCTGGAAGAAGATGATTGGTGCTGATCCCCATGCACCCATCCCGCGCTGAACTACGGCATCTTGAGGCGCGACAAGTAAATTAACACTCACCTTCTTTTTGTCATTTCGGCAAAAAGAGCAGCTGAACATGTGAAGCCGTCGACTGAGTTGGCGAGCGGGAGTTGTCGTCATCCTTGCTTGATAGCCTGAGTTGTAATGCCAAGGCAGACACTGACGTAGCAGGTATTGGCCTCGGGGGCTGTGCATGCAGGTTGAGTGCGGGGGTAATCATTCACGTTTGGAGGCGAAGGGACCGATAACGTGCTAAGGGGCTGTGTGTGGTAAGACAACCTATTCAACCCTGCGACAACGGTGGGAGGATGGGTGGGTAGTTATACTCCGACAAAGTGCGATGGCGTGATATAAAAATAGGCGGCAACCACACATCACAGCACCTTGAGACGACCATCGCATGATTTCTGTCCCGACAAGCACCTGTGACGACCATTTAGGTCTACGGTTTACCTCAGCCCGATCTTACCATCGCAGTTTCGCACTTTGCACTCTGGCTCATAGGACAGAATTCTTGTTCATCGCCCTGCCCATCATGAGACTCCCGTAATCGTTAGAGGTTTTGTCGTAGTTTGTCGGACTTCGAGTCTCTTTGTCTCCTTTCTCTGTTCATCCGATGGGTAAGTTACGCATTTAAACGTCCAGTGTTCTCGGTTAGGTCCCCCTTCATCTTCCGTGCCAAACTGTTCTGCTCCTCGCTATCTTTTCCTGTATCTCGAACGTCAAGGATGGCTCCATTGATGAAGATTCAGCCCCCCAGGTCGGTCAGTGACACGAACGATCTCACCTCGTTACTCTTTGGAATTGTGGCAGCTGTCACTGCCGTCATCAGCCTTGTTCTAGCGATCCTGCAGTTTTGCCACTCGAGGAGAGTACAGCAAGTAGAGAGGATGGTTCACCCAAGAGCCAGGTCAGTGCATTTGCTCTGCAGAGCGTGTCTGCTTATATTAACAACCCCTTAAATTTAGCACCGACCATACTCTCACCGCGCATCCTCTTACTCGGCTTCCAACATAAAGTTTCGAAATTCATGTAATCGTACCCATCGCGCCGAGTCCAGTTATCACTCTGTTGTTGTTGTCGGGATGGTCTTTTTCCAGGGGAATTGCTATAGGGTATGCCATTTTGGCTATACGGGCAAGACTCTTATACGGGTATGACTTTTGTAACATCTGATTGGATAGGACCCTCTGATGTTAGCACATCTCGGTTCTATCGACGGCTCTAATTTGTACCTAGAGTTTTCAACCCTTAGTTGACTAACGCGACGCTCTCTATTAGATAATTCGCTATCTATCGCTAGTCTCCTAGTCCTTAGCGATAAAAACTTTCATTATGTCCCAATCCGAGCGTCCTTATAGCTCAGCGCAATTCAAGGCGCCGAACCTGAAGGCCTGGCCCGAGAGATGAATCATATGCTCGAAAACGACGGCGATAGACCCGACCGGCCAGGTTCGGCCCACCACTACTTCCAGGTAGACCACAGTCGGCTACCAGCACCGCGACAAGCATCGACGCGACCAAGCACCTGGAAGCGAAGGAGTCAGTGGGGGCTGGTTAAGAGCGACGAGGAGGTTCTTTCTTATATACCATCCACCACCACTTAAAGAATTACACCACTTAAAGCATAGCACAAAAAATCATAGCACCATACAAATGCTACATATGCCTCTGCCCAGATTGTCACACGAGTGCACCACAAGAGTCAAAGCGGGGGGGGGCAAACCGACGAACAGGGGCAGGCGACGATCTAGAATAGAAGAGTAGGATCATGGCCATATGCCTCTCTGAGTGCCCGTACGGTCGCAGCTTCAACCCGGTCCGCCTCAGCTCTGATAACATCCTCCTCATACGTAACTACAGATGTGTCGCCGCCCCATGGAGTCTGCCTGAAGCTCAACATGTTCCCAGCTTGGACTTTTCCATCGCCCATTCCAATGTAGAAGGCAGATATTCGAGTGATGCACCAGTTCTGCTCCTTGAGCCTTTCCGTACCTTGGTCGCCATTCGCGAGGTATGATCCAGAAGGACCAAGTGCCTTCCGAATCTCAAAAAAGAGTAAATTGTCCTGTGCCGTCGCTCCTCTGCGCCACTCGGGTCTTTCGGTATCAAACCTCAACCTCGCGTGGCGCATGCCAAAAAACTCCCACTTCGCGTCCTAGACAAAGTCGCCCCAGGAGATGGCCATAGGCTCCCTCAAAATACGACGCATATTGCTACTTATACTCTGAAGCCTTTGCCTCGT
Source organism: Fusarium sp. AF-6 (assembly GCA_003947015.1). NCBI lineage: Eukaryota > Fungi > Ascomycota > Sordariomycetes > Hypocreales > Nectriaceae > Fusarium > Fusarium sp. AF-6. The sequence continues at coordinate 6,692 of NKCJ01000023.1, forward strand.
CTTTGATCCATCTGGAATAAAGTTCAATAGCGATCTCACAAAGGTCGAGAACCGGGTCTAGAGTGAAATCTCAATGTTTGCGCAGAAGCTTTGAGCAATACAACTTGTCGAGCTAAGTTATAATCATTGCCTCCGCAACGGATATCATATCTCGTGCCACCAAACTGTGCATCCACGCATCAATGAGTTTGACCTTGAAATAGAAGTTGTCGTGTGCCGGTGGAGTGTAAAGTATCTGCTTGATGCCCTGATCTTTGACCAATGTCTTGGGGGGCTGAGTGACGGTACCTTCCCATGTAAGCTCGGAGGGGCGATCTTCATCATCGGGTATCCCGACTTAAACTATAATAAAGAACACATTTCTAACACATCATAGCATCATATCCCAATGCGCTCGGAGGGGCTTGTAGCTCCAAGCACTGATTCCGGGCTCATCAAGCTTAAGAGTCTGATGGCCGACTTGGACGTATATATCAATAGAGTATTACCGTGGTCGGACTGCAGAATGTGGTACAACGAGGTGCCTCGTAGGTCTTTGTATCTGAATACTGAGAAGAAAAGCTGAGCTATGGCGCACTGGGTGAGATGGTACAAGCGGCTGTCTTCGGATGCGAGCAGTGATGGAAAGTTCTGGGCTCAGGAGAAAGCAAGGTGCCCAGGAAGCTTAAGATAGCCTAAAAAATCAGTAGGCTGGGCTTTCCCGACGGTATTTGGCAATTTATGAAAGCCGTTCTCGAACCAGTGCTCAACATACTCAATGTACTTGAGAGCTTGATGATGATTAGTCCCGGCCAGCAAAAGAGAGACAAACTAGTAACTGACCAATAAATCCCAATAATCCACATTCCTGATCTCGGGCTGGGTCAACTGGATAACCATCGGAAGGTTCAGCCATGGGTGCCATCAGGGACGCGATGTCATTGAACTTCATTCCTTTAGGCACGGGGAATACAAAGACAGTTCTCCCGGTAGCCCTTCCTAGGATCCTAGCTCGGATATCGACAAGGGATTCACCGGCGAACTGGATGTACCGTACGTGGTATAGTGACTTACAGTTTGATTTGGTCCATTTCTTGACAGAATACTAGAAGATGACTAGAATTGCTTGCAGGAATAGTCACATGGGATGGTTCAATCGTACTAGAATATCTTCCAACTCGTTGAGGAATGCAACATCTTGTTCGAACGGATCAGCAATCGAGTACTGAGGTTCTAGAATATCTCCTTTGAGAATGGTTGTTTCTTTGCGTCGGCTGTATGGTCGCAGCTCCCCAGGTGTTTCTGAGGCGTCGAGAAAGAGCTCCGCGAGACGATACAGCAATAATTTGTCTTGTTGGACGAGTCTTTTGAACCGACCCCGCTGATAATTCTTCAAGAGAACTCGGACGTGAGGCATGAAATTCCGACGCAGGTCTTTGTGCCTACGTGCTTGCCCATAGACACGTGAGAAGTCAGGATGGGGGAAGCCGTTGTATAATACCGTCAAGGAGTCCCGAAAGTAGTCTAGGTGAGGACTAGTTTCCTGTTTCCATCTCAACCACAAGTGGATCAACTGCAGAGTGGCATTAGTATAACCGGCAACTAATAGATTGGGCCAGTAATATTTGCAGAGTGAAGGAAATACTCACTATCATCTCTGGTGCGAGAGAGCATAGACAGTTTCACGCACGACTATATCGAGGACAAGCCGTAAACCGCGACTATAATTCTTTTCCGGGAGATCCTTGGTTCATTCTGCCATTCCATCATTAACAGTGGTCTCAATGTTGCCGTCCTTGTTTCACAACTTATACGACTGTAAACCCCTCCGGGGAAGCGATTCAGAGATATTGGTTGGAGAGAAGTTAGCCATCGATGAGAGCAGAGCAGCCGCGTCTTCCGATTCTCGGCGAACGTACTGGACAGAAAGCTCTAAACTCCATAGGATCAGCTTGTTCTCGTGGAGGTGAAATGTGCTACCGGCTGGGTTCTCAGATGGTTCGGGAATGATAAGCTCTGTCATGAGCTTATTAAACTCAATAACGAAGGATGAGAGCCTCTTTTGTCCCGCACCGAGGAGGCACCCACAGTGCTGGACTGCGAAAGGAACGCAGCTGAGCAATCGGACTATGCGGAGAGAGTGTTCTTAATCCTTCCTCGGGTTCTCGGTTGTTGCCGTAGGAGAGCAACAAAGCCGCGGCGTAAGATTCCTCCAGAGCCGTGACGTGCATCACTTGGCCAAGCTGATTGAGGTCTCTCCTTCTGGTCGTGATGATGATGTCTCCTTAACCCCTTGGGATACATGTAGCGCCGCGGAACTCAGCGGGGTCGTCTATGTTGTCAATGATCAGCAGCCACTTATGGCTCGAGCACTGGGTTTTGAATGAAATATTCATTCTTGCTTCGAACTCCCGTTCAATTCTTTCGAACTCTCGCCGAATGCCTTCCCCATTGGGCATACTCGACTGCTTCCCGTAGAGCGCGGAGTTGGCATGTGCATTCACCTAGAAGGTGCCGCCGTAGTCATTGACGTATTGGTAAGAGTATTTGAGAGCGATTGACGAGTTTCCGATTCTTCTTGGAAAGCATTAGAATATACAGGAGGATTTAAAAGAGGCGACCAAAGATGGGAAATGGATTATTGAGATTACCTAGTAAGTACTATTAATAGCTTCCCTAGTATTTATAGTTAAAATCAGTCCTTATAAGACACAGGCCCATTATTGCTCTCCTCGCAAGTTAACTGATCCGCAAAGCATACAACCCCTAAGTTATCGCTCGAATCTCCCAGCCAGATTCTATATCCTCCGTCGACCTTGGGCACAACCCAGTCCTGCGCCTCAGCATCCCAAACACTCACGTCCTTCCTCGTCAGCACAACCTCCAACTTTTCGCTCTCCCCCGGTGCAAGCTCTCTTGTCTTCTCAAAGTCGCGTAGCTGAATGACAGGCGTATCATATGAAAGTCCATTCGGGAATTGGACATAGGCCTGCAGTGATGCCTTGCCAGCAAAGTCTGCACCCTTATTGGTGACGACGACAGAGAGGCGGTATGCTTCATCCCAGAGAGCAGGGTTGCCACCTTCAGCGCCGCCTGAACGGGGAGATGCAGTCTTTTGCACGTTCGTATAGCCGTCGGGGTAGTTGAACTTGGCTGTCGTGGCTCTCTCGGCTGCCTTTTTGGCGTCTGACTCGGAAAGCCAAGAGTAGAGGTAGCGCCAGACAGTTTTGAAACTGCTTGGCTTGACAGCTTCTCGGTAGTCGGGGATATCTTGTGAGTAGTCCAACATCTTTCCTTTTGCAGGACGGGTTGGCGGGTACTTGGATAGTTGAGTAACCTTTTCAATGGTGGCTTTAGTGTATGAGAAGCTGGTGTAGCTGAGTCCGTGACCAAAGGCATAACGAGGACGGATCTTCTCCTTGTTAAGCCAACGGTAGTCGATGTATAGACCCTCCGAGTAAGTATCCTGCGGCGGGTCCGTGAAGCCAGAGTCGATCAGTTTCACGACGCTCGCTGGCATGTCGTCTTCGGCATAAGTGATGCTATATGGCAAGTGTCCACTCGGGGAGACGTGTCCAAATAGAACGTTGGTAAGAGACTTTCCTGCTTCCTGGCCTGGCAGATGTGCAATAAGAACCGACTTGACGGATGGAAGATCGATCCATTCCTCAAGAACAAGGGGACCAACGGTGTGTGCCACGACGACAACGTTCTTGTACTTGGATGCCGCAGCCTTGACGAGGTCATTTCCTCCGTGCCATGGGTTCAGACGCGACGAATCCCGGTCACCATGGTTTCCTTCAACCTCGTATTGGTTCTCGCCGGAATCAGATGTAATGAAGACGACGGCGACATCCTTGTCGGTAGGATTTGGGACGGACGGGAACTTGTCAGTGTTGTAAAAGGTGACATCCTTGGCTTTCTCCTTGATTGCACCGATGGGGTCGTCGAGATACATGTAATCGACGGTGCCGGATCCCCAACCCTGGCCCAATGTGCCCTTGTTGCAGCTGCGGTCGACACAGGCGTTCGGGCCATCGGGGTTAGCTTGAGCTCCGGTGCCAAAGATCTTTAATGGGCTGTTGGTAGAGAGAGGCAGCAGTTTATCCTCGTTCTTGAGAAGAGTGATGGCGTCCTGGGCAATCTCCCTTGCGACCACGTCATGGTCTTCTTGAACCTGGACATACCGATTGACCACCCCGCTGGGGGAGTTTGGCCAAGCGCCAGGATAAAGCTGACCAACAGCAGCCTTTGTGTTGGTATCAAAGTTGACCTTGGGAAAACCGTCGTCTTGTCCAAACTGATACCAGGCTGCGATGATGCGAGTCGCCATGTCGTTGAGTCTGGTCATAGGAACTGAACCATTGAGGGTCGCCCGGGTGAGCTCGTACATCCACAAGGAGTTCCCAAGCAGGGGGATTATGGGATCGCCGGGCATGCTCATGTCCATACCTGCGAGGGCTGAGTGGACGCCGGTGATCTGGGACAGCCAGTCGGTCATGACGAAGCCTTGAAAGCCCAGTTCGTCTTTCAGAAGGGCATTGATCAGGTACGAGTGCTCGCTAGATATGGTGCCGTTGACCTTGACGTTGGTTTGTGAGCCAGGCATGAACCAATTCTCAAGATGGTGCAACTTACTCGATTGTATGCCGTCATTGCAGCGCCGACACCCGCGCGAACAGCCTCAGCAAAAGGCCAAAGATAAAGTTCATGAAGTGTCCGATCATCTGAGACTTTGCATAAGTACTTGTATCAGCAATACTGTGGTGTCAGCATACCAATATTTGCCGAGTATGCCGGGGAGACGAAATCGGTCGTCTGGCGACGATACATCTCCTGCTCGTTCCCGATGAGGTGCTTGATGGTAGCAATTACACCTTGTCCTTGGACACCCTTGATCGTCTCACGGGCACCGATAGCCTGCAGCGCGGGATCTGCTCCAAAACCTTCCCAGTTCCGACCACCTTTCGGCTTCCGGCCGATGGGGCCAACTGAGGGACCCAGCCAGATGTTGACGCCTTTCCCACGAGCTTCTTTCCCGATGGCGGCACCACGCTCGTACAGCAACTTCTTGTCAAAGGTTGCACCAGCAGTTATCCCGTCAGGGAATACAGTTACGTTGTCAGTAAGGCGGACGCCATTGGCGGCATCGTTGAGACAGAGTTGAGGAAACCCAACTCGATCAGCAGAACCTGTGTTTCCATTGCAGGGTCTTGCCCAGTCAGTATGGGGTCTTTCAACCTGTAAATGTTCAAACATACCCTGCATTCTGGTTAACTGGAGTATCTGGCAACTTCAAGGAGAGGATTCATACCCATGAACAAGCCACTTCCGGCAGTGATGTTTGTCTTCTCAGCCAGGGTCATTGAGTCGACGAGCTTCTTGGCCTTGTCGTAGCTCTTTGCCCACTCGCCTACCCAACCGCCGAAGGGGGCAGGATAATACGGAGTGACATAGTATCCATCCGCTGTAGCAGCTCTTTTCTGTGTGGGAGTTGCCGATCCTACCTCGGTCAGATAGAGCAAGCCGCAAATCAGGCTTCGGATCCCCATAGTTGGTTCTTCTGTCGCCAGAGTATCGTAATTCAAGGCGACCAATCTTCTCACCATGGGGGTTAGATGCCAGAGATGAAAGCGCCGGACCACTGGGTCCAGCGACATTCGGTTGTAGTTATATGGTTAACTATACGTGGGGGCCGATCGGCGGTGTAAGTGATGTTTGTCTCGGCTCAAGAACCATTTGGGAAGTCATCCCGGTAGTCATGTGTCCGTGAGTGCGGATCAGCATCTCTTTTGAGTGGGCCCGAGGTATCGTCACCCGATGAGATTGGGAGAGGGGGGTCGCGTAGATAAGGTACCAACTGTAAAGGAAGCACACGTTCCGGAGAAACAAAGTCATAGTCAAAAGCAAGGGTAACATCCATCTCAGAGGGGGAGTATAGGCCGATTACGTATAACCCTTTTTGGAATGTTGGTGTTGTGTGCAGCAGTAAATAGGTCCCACAGAGAGAGGGGTAACTGAGTCTTGGCCCGACCGGATAATATGAGCTGATCAACATTCAGAGAGGAGTGGTCGGGATAATAATGCGCCCAACGGGACTCGTCTGACTAGATCGTAACTAATTTCATCGAATATTATCAAATGTCAGGACTCTTTCTACGACACAGCCGAGGTTGGGAGAGAAGCCAATATGTTCCTTGGACGCGGAGTCTTTATTGTCGTCACTTGTCACCTGCGCTCTCTTTCCTTCCACCTTCGTGGCTGATTACTTTGCCCTTGCCCGCTTATCGGCGTGACTGTCTAATTGTTCGAAAGCCTCTCAGCCACTGCATCCTTGTAGTGTTTCGCTTCACATTCTCAGTATTCAGGCTCGTTGACGCGCGATCGACATCGTTCGAGTTGCCGGGGCGGAGTTGGGCGGCGAGTTCATCGTGGCGGAATTCCCGGATGCCCCTAGCTTTGGCCGGCTACTGTAGTGTCATAAACCCGCCATCGAAATTTGAATTGATTTCGTCGTGTTGCGATACCTTCGCGGGCCGGAGTGTGTTGATGAAAGAGTGAGCAACTTGTGCATCCTGTTGATGACGCGAAGCTTCCTCAGCGCCACACTGTGGTTATCTTATCGTGAATTCGTACCGAAATTCAGTCAAGCAAAGCCACTAACACGAGCCGTGCTGGACATCAACGAACTCCCTACGTATTAATGTAGACTTGAAACGGATCCTATTTCCGCTTCTAAGCCAATTATGTCCGGCATAGTCATTCTTCCCCTTTGCCCATGTAAACGCGTCCCGCTTGTTAAAGATTAGCATGATGCCGTACATATAACTAACTCTTCCTATCATGATTCAAGTGCAAGCAAGGGTCACTCATAGCTCTTATCATACTCTACTCTTATAAAAATACCATTTCTATTCCAACTTACCTATCCTATAAGAGATTTATCCTATAAAAAACTTTAATAACTAGGTAGAGAAGCTCGGATAATACTTCAACAAGCCAGAGCGTATTATCCTCTAACCTTAAACCTTGAACCTCTCAAGTCACGCCAGCAGCCATAACCTAATTCTTAACATTGTATCAAGACACTATGTTAGCTAACATAACCGAGGTTAGCAAATCTTCCACTGATAAATAGCAACAACACGGAACGTCCGTCTAAGTTTGAGATCGTCGTCATAGTGGTGTGCCAAGCCAGAGCTGAACCGTCGTGGACGTGGCTTGGCAACCTTATGATCGGAGCTACCGGCTCAGTGACGTTACAGCACGCGATGAGCTGAACCTCGGTGCTGAGATAAAGTTTCCATCTAACGCCAGCCACAACTTTATTTATATCCAGACAAAGGTGGACCTGGATGATGCGGTTGAGGGACATCGGCGTTTTGCGTTTCTGTGGCGTCATTCTCGAACGCTTTCTAAAGCCGGTTCATTCTACTTTGGTGTCATTCGTCCTGCTTGTTATGGACAAAGCATGATACCTCCAAACTATATATGATGGACGATTCCCCCCTCTTCATTCTTTCATCATTCTCATAACCACCAATCAATTCTGAAATACACCTTTAAACAACTCATTACAATCAGACCTCTTCAAAGGGATATCACACCAAAACAACCATAAAGGTACACTTCCACCTAATTCCGACAATCAACTCTCAATCAACCACACAAAGCAAACACTGCAAACCACATCAAGACTCACAATGTGCCTCCCCGTTCCACGTAGACAGCCCCGCGCCGTCGTGGTGGGCCCTCGCCCAGTCACTGTGGTTCACCACCATCATCACGGAGGCCACATGGGCATGGGCGGAGGACGTATGGGTATGGGAGGTCCACGGATGGGCGGCCCTCGCATGGGTGGAGGAATGATGGGAGGAGGGCGACGGATGGGTGGACGTCGTTGCTGAGCGCCTAGCCTCAGTGTTGGCAGCAACCAAGAGCATGAGATACAGGTTCTTTTTGTGTAATATTATAAAGCTTTCGGGATGGGAATGAGATGTGCGGCGTTTATTTAAGTAAATATCGTTCCTTAATATCATATTCCTTGTCATATGGACCGTTAGTTGAACATGAATGGAGAGGATTCTCTTAATGCTCGATACTCTTATTCGGTGGACACCCGATTCTCGCATAATGATGCACAGTTGCGAGTCTAATAAATATTCTTCTACGGAGGTCGTTCTATAGCTAGACTCTAGTAACTCTATGCCCGACTCTCATCGCCCGATCGACACAGGGTACTCTGTCGTCTCAATCTTCTCCGGGTAGACCAAACCACCCTGGCGACGGACCTCATCCATGACATCCATCACAGCAATAGTCTCACTCAAGTCCATCTGCCTTCCCTCCTTCCTCCCTTCAACAATAGCAAACGCCGCCTCATCAGCCTCCCAGAACATACCCTGGCCCTCACCCTCCGGGTTCATGAAAGTCAGGAATCCATTGAACCAGCCGCTGCCCTTGCCGGGACCGGGCTGTGTCCAAGTCTTTTCTTCGACGCTTCCGTCATTGAGGACGATCCTTGTGGTTTTGGGGCACTGTGGGACGTCGAAGAGCTGCAGCTCACCCAGCTCTCCTTGGATCCGCACGCAGGGTTGGGGCTTGGGATCGCTGCGAACACTTCCAATCCGGATGGAAGTTGTAGCAATGGCATGAGCGTCGCCACCAGAGGCCCCGTCTCGGGGGAAAGTCAGAAGAATAGTTGTGGTCTCGTCCGCAGATGTTTGCTCATACTATTGCCATTAGTACGTGAGGCCTTCAACGTAGATGGTCCGAGAACTTACCTTGGTAATAGCAGCAGTGACCTTTGGAGGAGTCTTCTTAGCCTGGGTCTGCCAGAACACCAGGAAGGGCCAAGTAAGACTGTAAACTCCAAGGTCCAACAACGCACCACCAGCAAGGTCGGCATTCACCATTCTGTGCTTTCCATCGCTAAAGTTGGTCTCGGGGGATAGCCTGGCACTGGCATCTGAAAACACCCTGTAGATCTTTCCCAGCTTGCCCGAGCTGACAGTATCTCTGACATAGTTCGTCAAGGGAAAGTATCTCGTCCAGAACGCTTCCATCAGCAACAAGCCCTTCTCCTTTGCTATCTCTACCAGAATACGCGCCTGCTTGGCATTCACTGTGAAAGCCTTTTCGCACAGCACATGCTTGCCAGCCTCTAAGCAAAGCCTGACATTCTGGTAATGGTGTGAGTGGGGGGTAGCAACGTAGATGATTTCGACGTTGGGGTCTTTGACGAGTTCATCGTACGAGCCGTAGGCCTTTGCAGCGGAAGAGGCTCCCACATCTTTGAGGAAGGATTCCGCGCGTGCGGCTGAACTGGATGAAGCTGCTGCGACGACGGTATGCTTGATGTTGCTAACGTCTCTAGTCTTGGGATCAACCAGGAGATCTTTTGTGCTAGGACTTGTCAGTGAATGGCCTCAATCTTGGAGGAGATGAGCATACAATGTAATTGAGATTGCACCTGTGGCAAGGATTCCCCAGCGGACTTCACGTGGAGCAGCCATTTTGTCTAAGTTTTGTTTTCAGATAGGTAGATGGAAAGACAGAAGAACAGTAGATAAACGGTCAGTTCAAAAGGCGCGTCGTCGCCCTCTTTTAAAAGACGAAGCCCCTCACTCCCAGGATTGAACTGGTTTTACCGTTGTCAAATCAGCTTGTATAGAGTTGTGGGGATAGAAATCGCCCGAGAGTCCGCGAGAGCTCATGCGAGTATGTCCGACACTCCGCGAAAAATGACGTGAGGAAACTCCGATCCGATGACGTTGAGAGCTCATTATAACCGGGCGGCTAAATTCTCAACAACGCCTTCGGGTTAAATTATGACAAAGGCAGGCTGCCAAAGACGGACCTCTTTTCACGACCATGATGCCTAAGTTGTCAAGTCTACTCTCGAGGCAGATGGATCCCGGGTGAATTGAGGAAAGACAAGTTTTCGGTGTGACTCATGCTTAATAATAAAGGACCAAACTCTCTTCTGTTCCAGTATCTAAATCTAAACTCTGGTCGTAAACGCCATATACCTACATATTTCCAGCTACTAACCAGGGCATTCATTCCTTTATCACACAAGGCCCATTTGCAGCAGCTGGTTCCCAAACGCAACCAGATAATAGTCACCATATACCAGTCCATGGTTGGCATAGCGTCTCTTAGAGTACTGATTGTTATTAGCCGTGCCATATTTCAAGATGCCATCAAACGTCTGGAGAGTCTCGTCTTCCACCTCGATGTCATATACGGATCCCTTGACCAAACGCGCCTTCTCAGGTGCCTGTGCGAAGTCCAGCAACTCCCTGACGATATCAATAGCAGCCCGGCGGTATCGCCCAGCGAGATCGTCCTGGCCAAGTGCCGCCATCGCCTGAGAGAGCACTAACAGTCCATTGGCAGCGATGGAACCGGCTGAAGAGTCGCGGAGGGGATTCTCACTGTCTTCAATAGGAGCATCAAAGTCCCAAAGTGGCACGCAGCGACTACCCATGGGTAAGCACTCGGGGGCTGTCTCCAACCGGTACAGGAAGTACTCGGCGAGACCGCATGCTGCTCGTACGAATATCCTATCTTTCGTTGACATGAACGTCTGTGCATAACCTAGGATGGCCCACGCCTGACCCCGTGCCCATGTAGATTCGTTGTCGTAGCCCTGATGCGTCAGACGAGCCTTGAGTTCGCCGGTTCGAGGGTCGATGTTGGCGACGTGACAGGTAGAGTACCATGGCCCCTTGTAGCATCTCTTGGACAAAGGAACAGGTTTCTCTTCGCGGAGATGAGACCGGAGCAAAACGTGTGCATGCGAGGTGGCAATATCGTAGAGTTCCTGCCCGTCAGGACAGTGTTCAGCAGCGTAGTAAAGCAGGTCCAGGTTGCACAGGCTGTCAATGATAAGGATCATATTCTCTGTCTGATCACGGATCTCAAGGTTTTTCTTCAGCAGCAAGTCCCAACTACGGATGGCCCCGGAGGTAGGGACGTATCTCGTGGCTAGGCTCCGTGCAGCGCGGATAATGGAGCTGAGGCTCTGAGCATTCCCGTTGAGCTCCCAGTCCAGCCTCAAGGACGGCATGACGATGAAACCGATGTCATGGGTGTCAGTACGGCTGGCCATGTTGTGGAGTGGCCTGGTCCAGGTGTCACACAGGGTTTGGAGGTGGAGCTGGATTGTTTCGATACTGATGTTATCCGCCTTTGATGCGTCCTCGTTGGAGATGCGGATCTTGCGAGGAAACCTGATGCTGCGCTCGAGCAGCAGGGATAGCGTGCCTGGGAAGAAGCCGCAGGTCCAAAATTCCGCTTCGCGTAACACGTAGTTGCCGGACTCTTCTCCCTCCTGCGGCACATACTCGGGGAAGTAATCCGGGAAGCGCTTCTCCCCGATCAGAGACTTCGTGGCGGTCCGGTAGATCTTGGCGAGGATATTATCGCCATAGAGACCGGCAAGTTCATCACCGATACTTGCGCCTTCAGTCAACGTAGGACCATCCTGGATTGGGTCATCTGGTTCCGTGGGAGAGCTGATTGGAGTGGAATTTCCTATCAAGGAGTCCCCGTCGCTGGCTGGTTGTGTTTGCGGGGACTGGATCAAAAATTGCTGTCCAGGAGGCTGCCCATGGGGAAATTCGGGAAACTGTGGCGTCTCAGGCTGTACTATTGGGGTCGCTTGAGATGAGAAGGGAATAGAATCCTCGAGGGACCCTTGATGATGGAAAGTAGGGACTGATTGAGCCGGCCCTTCTTGCAGCGTAACCCCTAGCAACGGAGGCTCCTGGGCAATTTCGTTACTCTCCCCTTCAGGCATCTTGCTGTCCTTGACGTTTTTCAAAGGGATTGGGCTTGGAAAGCAAATAATGAAGCTGAAAAGGAGATAGCTATGGAATCTTTGGGGGAAAGATATTTGGGGCTTGCCAAGTCAACAAAGCGGGCGAAATCAAGGAGGAAATTGGGGGGTTGGCTACTTGATGATTCCTGTCCAGTAGCTCTTATTCAAAACGAGAGTAATTCGGCTTCCCTATCGGGTCTCCCCGCCCCTCTGCCCCCACTCCTCCGGAGTCGAGATGCCCCGGGGTCCGGCACCATTACTCCGCCATCAATGTTCCAAACGCCGACACCAAGCACCCGAACACGATTTCTCCGCGACAATTCCTCCATGGCCATTACCCCGAGAAGCACCTAACTGCAGTTTAGGGTGGTATTCGCATCTCTGGGATGGTGTCCCAGCTCTGCACCGAGCAAGGCAAGGCCAGGACCCTGCGGGGAAGCCGGGGAAGGTCGCCGTGTGACCGCCGTCGCTGCCCCATAACCCCGGACGACAACAGCGGGGCCCCATGGGCGCGAGTAGAGGGGTCTTGGTGATGGGATATTAAAACTCCAACTCGTCCCACCACTGCCACAGATTCTTGAACGATCACCAGCATCCCACAGCCCAAAGCCGTGGGCCTCGTTTCTATCAATTGCCTCTGTTCACCTCAGGACAAGAAAGCAACACGGCTCGTCAAAGATGGCGACTCAACCACACAAGGCCAACGATGACATCGTCATCCAGCCTGTCTCAGCGCCAGAGCAGGATAACCATCAGCAACCGCCTCCTCCGGCGGACGACGCAAATGTTGGCCCGAAGCAGGTGATCAAGAACGGCGTTGTGGTGAGCTCCGCCACAAAGCCTCCAAAGAGGGATCTCCGCCTCGCGTGGCTCTACATCTTCGACTGGTACCCTAGCCACTACAGCAAGGAGGAGATTGCTCTTGTCAAGAAGCAGGATCGCATCATTCTTCCCCTCATGTAAGTCTACATCGCGCACGCCAGCCGGCTACACTTGGACTCAGAATGCTAACCGCAATAGTTGCTTGCTATGTAAGACTTTCCCAACAATATTCTCAACCTCACAATCTAACCAGTTCCAGTCTTCATCAAGTGGCTTGACCAATCCAACATCACTAATGCTTACAACTCGGGAATGAAGGAGGACCTCAACATCAAGGGAATCCAGTACAACCTGTTCAGCACCTTCTACAATATCGGCTACCTTATTCTCGAAATTCCCTCCATGATGATTATCTCCCGCCCTAAGCTAGCACGATGGTATCTGCCCATCTGCGAGACACTCTGGTCTATCATCACCTTCATCCAGTCTCGCAACAACAGCGCTGAGATGATTTACGGCATGCGATTCCTCATGGGTCTTTTCGAGACACCCGCTGCCACTGGCTCGCTCTACCTCCTCGCATCGTGGTATCGCTCAGACGAGGTATTCAAGCGCGCAGGCGTCTGGTACGTGTCTAGCAACATTGGCGCCGCCTTTGCTGGATACATGCAAGCTGCTGCGCATGCTGGACTTGACGGAAAGCTTGGAATGCAAGGATGGTTGGTACCCGTTCCCCTTTTGCTCATGCATATCAATCTAATGTCTTCCCCTTCTTATAGGCGTTGGGTCTTCATCGTGGACGGAGTCATCAGTCTCCCCATCGCCATTGCTGGCTTCTTCCTCTTCCCCGGTCTGCCTACTAGCCCTCGCATCTGGTGGCTCAAGGAGGAGGAGCAGAAGCTCGCCCAAGCACGCATGCAAGACGATGGTGTCAGGAAGAGCTCCAAGATTGGCAAGCGCATGCTCAAGCGTGTCTTCACTCACTGGCACTTCTACTTCGCTGTTATTACCTACGTCTGGTAAGTTGCCATCCATGCGTCATGGGGATGCACTGCTAATCACACTGACTGGCAGCTACCAGCTCACCACCTGGGTTGCTGGTCAGATGGGTATTTGGGTCAAGTCTACTGGTCAATACTCGATCGAGTTGATTAACATCCTGCCCACCGGTACCCAACTTATGGCCATCGTTGTTGGAATTCTTGTTCCACAGTTCGTCATGTGAGTCATAGTTCAACTTCCCTATGCTGGGTTCTGAAAGACAGTGCTAACCCCAGACTCCTGCAGGGTGTACCCCATTTGGATGCCGGTCCTCTTCGCCGGTACCGTCCTCATCTTTTCAAATATCTGCCTCCGAGTCTGGTATATCCCCGTTGGTATGAAGTTCGCTGCCTGGTTTCTTATGGGTTTTAATTCTTGCATCACCCCGATGCTCTTCCCTTTCGTCCATCTTATCATGAAGGACGACAATGAAGCCAAGAGTTTTACGACTGGCGCCATGGTGAGTTGGCCTCTTTGTTTTCCATCTCCAGATGACGTGAGAATCCGCACGCTAACCATCTGACCTCTTCGATAGATGACTGTCGGATGGTCCTTCTTCACCTGGTACAACGTCGTCGTGTTCCCTGTCACTGAGGGACCCCAGTGGACGAGGGGTTTCACTGCTAGCATCTGTCTCTGCGTCATTTGGGTCTCCTTGTTTCTGACTGGCTACGTGCTGTGGCAGCGTGATATCAAGAGGGGTCTGTACAAGCATGCCATCGAAGAGGAGGAGAACGAGGAGATTCTGAATGAGAAGGTCGAACAGGTTCAGGCAGAGTCCCACCATCTTGAGGAGAAGGAGAAGGATAAGGAGCTGAGATAAGAGGTTAATCAATGGTCTCTGGAATATAGCCTTGATCTCGGCTTGCATTAAGTGGTTAGCTAATCAGTAGTGGTGCCTTTCAGGTGCTTGAAGATAGGAACATGAATGTTAAATTGCTGAGCCTCGAAAGCTCCGTCCATTCCTGTGACAAGAACCGATTGATTGACTCCAAGCTACCATTCGAGTGCTTCCTTTTCAAGTCTTGCCTAGTGCAACTCCCAACCATCGCTTTCTACCAATTGGGAGGGTTATGGGCAAGCGGCCAGGCCCTGGCCAATCACAAACGTCAATTTAGTTCTCGCTGACACGCGACATCTCGGAGACATATTGGAAGGCTTTGGTTAGATCTTATCGGTAAGAGGTTATCCCGTCGGGTGATTGAAATGCGCCACACTGATATGGAAAGTTTCCGGTCTATCATTAATATAGACCACGGAACCGAGCTTGCCCCTTTGTTATCTCATCCTCCAAGACAGTTCTGAAAGCACAGTCGGAATCTTTCCAGTCACTTCTACAAACTCCTCAAAATGACAACCTTGCTCACTCTACTCTACCCACTCCCGGCGGCTGGTGGTAAGTCTCACGTTCCCTACCTAAGCCATCGAGAAGCTTAGTGCTTTAAGACTTCCCAACCTTCACGACATATTCACGAGGAGAGTTTGACTGAGTACTTAGCTCCCGCATTCGACGTCGACTACTACCTCAACAAACACATACCACTCGCCCGAGATGCATGGTCCAAGTACGGCTTGACAAAATGGTCGGTCGTAAAGCTGAGCCCCGACACCGGCTATGCGCTACAGACCATCATGGCTTGGGATAGCCCGCAGAGTCTCGGCAAGGCAATGCAGGAGGCTGGTGCCGAGGTCATGGGCGATCTTAAAAACTTTAGCACCGAGAAGCCAGTGGTTATCCAGGGGGTAATTGCGGCTGGAAATATGGACTAAGGAATTGAGGTTTACGGAACAAGAGTATAGCATGTCAAGGAGAAGCTAAAGGGTCAAAGGCGAATTAGACGTTTAGTCGCTAGTCTCTGATGACCAAGTAGCACTATCATAGACATAATACCACACACCTGTTTCCTGGAGTCCATTCTACAGGGGCGCCAGCAGTTGTTTCATTAATAATTCCCTTTCTCAAACTACCTATGTGACAAATGGGTACATAATACCTAACTTCAAACTTCGCACTGGAAAACTCTAGGGCACGGCTTGTTTCTCCCTGCCACCAAATATGCCAACTGAGCTATGATGAAGGGATCCCATCTACAACTCTGAACCGGATGAGCCGAAGCGAGATCGGACGGCCTCTAGTCCATGGTCCGAAAATGGTTCTACGCCAATGCAGGTGCACGTCACAGGGGAACTAGTTGACCAGTTCGTCAGGGGCGCACCTACATTATGTCCGACGCTATGACTTGTCATAAATCCGATCTATCAGCGGATCCGCTTGTTTACGTCCGATCTGGCGCCTCTGTGCGACGTACTCCAATTTCCCCAGTCTTGCCAACCGACCCCATGGGGGACTAATTAGTCAAACAACCAAGTTCAACAGCATTCTCCGTGGGGGCCATACTCACGCGATTTATCAATCTGGGTTCGTAGATAAGTCTGGCTCAAACCCCTTATTATCTACTTGTTTTTCTTGCCATCATTCTCATTAACCTCTATCCAGGACTGTTCTTCGAAAGCACTTCTATTGCCGTCTCAATATCTTTAAAGCCTGTTTGACAGTGGTCACAATGTCGGATGACAAGAGTCTCAACCAAGCTGGCATTGATGACAGCAATGGCAAAACAACCACGTCCGATACTCCCGAACACGTCGAGGATGGCTTCTCCAACAAACCTTCCCCGAAATCGCCCCAGGCCACTCTCGATACGGATTCAACACTGGTTTTATGACGGGGATGTTAGAATTCGGGGCATTTACTGGCTGTCTGTTCTTTCCTATTCTTGCTGATCGATACTCCCGCAAACTTGGTCTTGCTGTAGCTACAGCCTTCTTCTGCGTTGGTGCTATCATCCAGACGGCTGCAAACAACTATGGCACCCTTGTGGCTGGACGCACGATTGGTGGCGTTGGTGTTGGTACACTCGCCATGGGAGCACCTTTGTATATCTCTGAGATTGCGCCCCCCAACCTGAGAGGCTCTCTCCTTGTCCTCGAAGCCATCTCGATCGTCATTGGGGCCATCATTGCCTACTGGGTTACAT
Source organism: Fusarium sp. AF-6 (assembly GCA_003947015.1). Classification (NCBI taxonomy): domain Eukaryota; kingdom Fungi; phylum Ascomycota; class Sordariomycetes; order Hypocreales; family Nectriaceae; genus Fusarium; species Fusarium sp. AF-6. The sequence continues at coordinate 23,399 of NKCJ01000023.1, forward strand.
ACAGCAGCCGTGATATCTCGGGTGACTGGGCTTTCAGATTGCCCTTCCTTCTTCAGATGGCTCCAGCGCTCGCCGTTGGCATTGTTCAGTTCTTCCCCCTTTCCCCAAGATGGTTGGCCATGCGTCACCGCAACCAGGACGCGTTGGATTCCTTTTCTAAGCTTCGTCGCCTCCCTGGAACCGATGCCCGTGTTCAACAAGAATGGAAGGGAATTGTTCGCGAGGTTGAAATACAGGAACTCTTGCTGGAGCGTGAGCATGGTGCGGCGACTAACCCTGTCTTGCTCGAGTTCGAGCAGTGGGGTGATCTCTTCAAGCCCAAGTACATTCGACGTACAGCTGTTGCGCTTGCAATTCCATTCTTCCAACAGTTTTCTGGTAATTACAAACAACTCTCAAGTCTCTCTTTGTGCTTTGGCTAACTTGTCCATAGGTATCAACGCTTTTGTATACTACGCACCCATCTTCTTCGCTGCGCTCGGACAGGATTATGAAATGTCTCTCATTCTCAGTGGAATGGTCAATGTTTGCCAGTTTGTGGCTGGCATTCCTACTTTTTTGTTCCTTCCTTGATAAGGTCGGCCGACGCAAGCTTGCCATCTTCGGAGGTATCGCTATGGGCATCCCACACATAATCATGGCCGGCGTCGTGAACAAGTACAACAACAAGTGGGCCGATCACCCGGGTATGGGTTGATTTAGCGTGGCTCTTATCTGTAAGTCTATCTCACGTCTTGCTTTTTCTCTTTACTAATGGTCCAGATATCTATGTTCTTGCGTACGCCTCATCTTATGGACCCCTGGCATGGACTCTACCTGCAGAGGTTTTCCCCAGCTCCAAGCGAGCAAAGGGTGTTGGTGCCGCAACAGCTATGGTATGGCTTACGAATTTCATTATCGGTGTCGTTGTGCCCAAGATGCAGCTCAAGATTGGTTGGGGCACTTACCTTTTCTTTGGTTGCTTTTGTTTTGCTGCCTCTGTCTTCTCTTTCTTTCTCGTTCCTGAGACTGCGGGCAAGAGTTTAGAGCAGATTGCGGATGCTTTCGGCGATAGGCTCGAGGATGAGGAAGGCGAGTTGGAATCACGGGCTCATTAGAGTCGTGGACGTACGACGAGCCCTTTCGAGGGGTGATTGTTCAAGGTACATATAATACAAGCGCCTCAACTTGTCAACTGAGAAGAAGGATGCCAAGCCATTCTGTACAAGTCCCGTAACCAGCTTATATACCTCAATCCTGGATTGACTTCCTACTGAAAAGGAGTCGCAAGGCAGCTGCGTGGAAGATGTAAAGTAACCAAGAGTCGTTGGTCATCATCAGAGTGTGGAAGATTAATATCCCATCAGCCATTCTTCGGTTACCCAGTCATCTGATCAAGATACTGATTTCCCTTCTAACGCGCCTACCACGTCAACATCAAGGCCAATACAACTAGTCGTTCAAGCATCTCCGCAGGACTGTAAGGGTAAGTCAAGTTCAGCATGCCCATTGTCACCTCACGCAATCTTGCAAAAGAACTAGCATCGAGGGACTTGCTTGAACCCATGACCATGCGTCCAATGAGATAGGTAAAGGTTACATATATTGTAGTAATGGTCTTTGAGTTCTAAAGCCAGACCGCGTGCTTGATACCACTCTCCAGTCCCTCACTCAAACTGGCTGTAAGGGTCCATAGGTCACCTCTTACGCCCCCAATACTATATATCTCAATTCCTCCTCCCTCCTGTCCCACTACTACAACGTAGTTTCCGTCATACCTAAGCCGGAACCCCCGAATTGTATCAAGATTGGTTCGTACGTGTTTGGTCTCTTGGACTCTTCTCCCATTGTCCGACAGAAGAATGATGGTAATCGTATCACCTTGCGGCAGTTTTGTGGGAACGTTTTTCAGATGCGGTTCCCGCTTTGCGATATGTCTTTCCCATCTGTTGCTGGCATACAAAACATTCGGGATTCTGGGATAGAGAGAGGCAGATCCTCCAAGATACTGGAGAGTGTAAGCATGGAAGGCAAGAAATAATCTTTAGTCACTACTCACGGTGCCTATCGCCAAAGCGGACTTGTCTTGTAGTGTAATGACTAAAGAATAAGTATGACTGACCGGACATGATAGACTCAAGTTCTACTTACTGTGTGCAGGTGCACCTAGGGTCGGCTGTTGACTCGTGATGCGACAAGTTTTGTGTGCATGGTCGATTTCGAAAGTGAACAAGAGACCAGCTTCTTCGCCTTCTGACAGCCCGACCAAACGATCAATGTTTCCATGTGAAGATACAGGTTCTGCCCAGGAAACATTGTATGGTGCTGGATAATTAGCGAGAACCTTTAACTCGCCCTTCTCCAGGTCAACGGCAACTGTGGTAAAATTGGCCCTGTCACCCGAGAGCAGAAGCATGAGCTGCATGGTGAACAAACAATGCGTTCGCTTAGAGAACGGAGCTTGGTGATGTCGAGCGGAGTCCAGGGTAAGGAGTGCGTGTTAAAGCTGAACTGACCGAAACAGCAAAAGAGATGTGAAAGAGGCCTGGAGTCAACCATAATTATTCAAGCCTCTTGTTGAAACTGATTTGACTACCTAGCTAAATGTCATAAACATCACAAACCGTCCCCTATCGGACAAAGCCACTGTATAAACCCGTCCGCGAGATGACAATTGTCGCATCGAGGCAATTGTAGAACGTTACCGTATCAACTCAACACATTGAGTAGCGTTGGTCGAGACGCTTAGAGCGCTTTCATTGGATATTCGCCTCAGACGACCAATCAACTCTTGTAGAAAAGAGGCTAGCAAGGGTCATCGAGCCGTACCCACATCGGACATAATTCTTGGGCCCCAGAAATCGGCCGACAAGGGGACAGTGGACAGATATCCGATCGGCCCCACCCATCCGACACATGCCCGATGATACGGATATATGTCCGACATTTCGGATTACCCATGTCGGTTTCACCTAAAACGACAACCTCTTTGACGAAACAACCAACGTCGAAACTTTTACATCTTTCATATTGACTCTTCTTCCGACTTGGGTTAACTACGGCAGAAAACAACATTCACGCTCAGAATAATGGCCCCTTCCACTCATTTCACGCTCAACACGGGCGCCAAGATTCCCGCTGTTGGTCTCGGTATGTGGTAGATCAGTCTTGTCACAACAATGTCGCACTTCCTTCATCGCCTAACATTACGCGCACTTTGATAGGAACATGGCAATCGAAGCCTGGTGAGGTCCGTAAAGCTGTGGCTTACGCGCTCAAAGATGGTTACCGTCATATCGACGCAGCACTGTACGTTCAAATCTATCTCCTGTAACGTCCAAGTCAATCCAGTTCACTCAAGTTGACATTATACAGCATCTACGGTAATTAATCTGCTACAGGTAGAGCTTATTCGAGAAAAGGGCTAATAGGATTCATAGGAAACGAGAACGAAGTCGGCCAGGGTATCAAGGATAGTGGAGTGCCACGTGAGGACATCTTCCTTACCAGCAAGCTTTGGAACACGCACCAGCCCAATGTTGCTGAAGGACTACAAAAATCCCTTGATGCTCTGGGTGTGGACTACCTCGATCTCTACGTAAGTCTGATGGAGTCTAAGAGCCGTCATGTTGTTTCAAACCAGGCTAACAACTTCATCACCAGCTTATCCACTGGCCCGTTCGACTCGTTCCTGTAAGCACATCATCTTCCGGCATATAACCTACTCGGCTCTAATTGCAATGGCATCAATAGAACGAGACAAGCGACCTCCTTCCCGTGAACCCCGATGGCACTCGATCGGTTGATCGATCATGGGACCAGAGCGAGACCTGGCGCCAAATGGAAGAAGTCTACAAGTCCGGCAAGGTCAAGGCCATCGGTGTTGCCAATTGGTCCATTCCTTATCTTGAGGAGCTTCGAAAGACGTGGAAGGTCGTCCCAGCCGTGAACCAGGTTGAGCTACACCCTTTCCTCCCTCAGCACGAACTCCGAGAATATTGCGAGAAGCTGGGCATTCTTCTTGAGGCTTACTCCCCTCTTGGCTCCACTGGTGAGTTCCCTAATATTGTAGCGCAATTCATGACACGAGTGATGGAACATTCTTGATTGAGACTAACAAACTGAACCTTTTAGGTGCACCTATCATGTCGGATGACGAAATCCAAAAGATTGCGGACAAGAACGGTGTATCAGCTGCCACAATTCTCATCAGCTACCACGTCAACAAGGGCGTTGTGGTTCTTCCAAAGTCGGTAACGGAAAAGCGCATCTCCTCTAACAAGGAGGTGATCCCACTGTCTGAAGAGGACTTGGCTGCACTCGACAGCTTGGCTAGTAAAGGAAAGGCCAAGCGTATTAACACTCCTCTCTGGGGATTCGACCTGGGTTTCGCCGACTGGTATGGCCCTGTGAAGGCGGAATGAACTCGGCATGGAGACATAGCAATAGGAACATAAAAAGAGAATTGACTACCTATGCTTCAATTCACTGACCCTGATTTTGTGACATGAAATATCACCTGTAACTGTCATTTAAAACTGGCTTGAGCTTGGTCCTGTCTGTGACTTTCATTCGCCCGTCTCCGGACGAGATATGTTGTTCTCACGCGAAGGTGGTCACGGTAGGCTTGATTATGATTATGGTTGAAACATCTTTTAGAAGGTATATCAGGGAATCTAGTTCATTCTAATTAGAATAAAGGTATAAATAGCTGCATAAAATACGTCCGCAATGCCATGTCGGATGATCGCTCAAAAGAGGTGTCATCAGCGGTCAGGAGCATCTAATAGTAGGGAACCAAAAAAAGTTCACGTGAGACAAGGCAAGATGTATGCAAGTTCATGATCACAATATGCTAAATATCTCGCGTCTTCTCATCATTATCGCTTTTGACTAGAGACTTAGAACCTTAAGAGTCGAACAGATCTATGCTGTATAAGGACCTTGAGAAACACCCTCCTTCAGAGCCTTCAACCGCATCGCAAGCACCTTGGAATGGAATCGAGTGTAGGGAAGGTAACCAACAAAGATCCAGAGATTAGGCACACCTGTCTCCCTGTACGCGGTCTTGAACTCGCCCTCATCGTCAATACCCCAGATAGGAGTGACTTTATCAGCAATCTTATCGCCCAGTGTGGAACGGACCGAGTCGATCGTGTTGGTGAAGCCAGTTGCAAAGACAACCAGATCAAATTCGCGCTCACGACCGCCACTCAGGATAGCCTTGTTCTCGGTGAAGTGCTCGATGTACCCAGGCTCAACCTTGATGTTGCCGTTGATGATGTGCTCGCATGCGCCAGCATCAAAGTAGAAACCACCGTTTCGGGTCTGGCCCAGGGTGGAATTGCCAGTATTACGTTGGCCGCGCCATGTGCGCAGACCACGAGCATGCAAAGCATCGAGCAGAGGACGGTCAAGATCCTCAAGGATCTTTGCGTTGCGCCTAGAAAACTCCTCTCCTGGACCAGTAGGGGTGGCAAAGAACAGGCGATCCTGCTCCTCAAGATCAGGGCGGTTTTGGTTGGCACCAGGGCCGTAGTTGCCAATGATACGTGGGACAGAGTGAGTCAACGACATGATGTAGGTAGGGGATCGCTGAAGTAGAGTGACGTCGATACCCCGGCGGGCACAGTCATAGGCAGACCTTCTTGCCGACGAAATCGTGAGAGCTGTCGTGGGCAGTCGAGTGTCGGATAGTGCCCTTGAACTGAGTCATGCCAGGAACATCGGGAAGCATGGGAGTTCCACACAGCGAGGTGGCCATGACGACCTGTTTGGGGTGCAGTGTGCGAGCCTCTTTGCCCTCTTTGTCGACCACAACAGTCCAGTTGCCCTGTTCATCCTGCTCTGCCTTGGCAACCGATGACTTGGTCCAGACGTTAAGTTCCAGAGCGGACGCATACCACTGCATGTACACACCCTGCTTCTGGGAAGGAGTGTAGGTGGGCCAGTGCTTGGGATAGGGGAAGTAGGGCAAGTCGTCAGCCCAGTGAGGAAAGTGAAGAGACAGATATTCGTATCGATTCTTCCAGACAGCCCCAATTTCTTCACTGTAGTCAATGATAAGGTTCTTCATCCCCAGGGCGTTGAGTCGAGAAGCCAATGCCAATCCACTGAGCAAGTATTAGTGTTGTAAAATGGACTTTCGTAATGGGGGTACATACTTCTGACCACCTCCAATGATCAACACTTCAGGCTCGACAGAGTCCACATCCTGAGCCCTCTGATTCTCCCAGCTGATAGCTCCTGTCATGTGTCCGTCGGCAGGAGGAATCTCAGGGAATTTCTTGAGCTTCTCTGCAACGGTGTGCAAAGTGTAGAGCTTCCAGCCATCCTTGGTCAGGACGGCGTTGGCAACAGCCGAAGCATTGACGGCATTTGTCTCGAAGGAGACGATAAACTGCAACTGTGCGTAATCGGGGTACGGTCGGTCGATCTTGGGAGCTGGCGTGAGGAACTTGAAGTTGGTTGCTTTGGTTGTAGGGAAAAGGTCGGTGGCGGCCTTGAGGATGGCAGGCTTAAAGTTGAAAGTGCGATAATCCCAAGTGAAGGAAAGCTTGTCTCGCCAAACACCTACAAAGCTAAGTTAGCCAGTGGTCAAGTTGCTGTGGTCTCAGTATATACCATAGTCCAGGAACAAGTCGGCAAAGCCTTGAGCATCACCCTTGCCTAGCACCTTAGAAAGGTTATCGATAATGCCCTGGGCTTCTTTCTGCGGATCGGCATCGGCGGGAATTTCGATGCCGAGGACATCGGTAGTGGGAAGCGCATGGTTGTACTTGAAGTCGTACATGTAATCATTAGCAACAGGGGGCTTGTCATTGACCTCAAGCTTGACCCCGGCAACGCCAACCTTGTCCTTGAGGTTGGTGATGTCGGTCTTGGCGTCAATGGCAGACTGGGGGCTGTTGATGTAAGGTGCCATGGCTGCTGGTATGTGAAGGAAGGTGATGATCCAGGCATTTCAAACTGGAATGAGCATATCTATAATAAATCTCACTCTTCACTTGATCTTCGAATCCATTGGATTACTCAATGGCCACTTGAAATTCCCAAATCTTGTCAAATCCGATGGGGGAGAGGAAACCACCGGACATAATCAAATTTGGAAAAGCGCCCACAACTGGTCAGGTCATGGCGTTGATTTGCCCCAGACTCGTGACCCAATTCGTTTATCCCCACCTAACTTATCCCATCATCTCCGGTCCGCCCATTTAGCGACTCATCATCACAAACACGGCCGACACCGACGACCGGAGAAACTGTGAATCAGCCCATTGCATCGGACACAACATGCGACGTTTACGCGATGATGATGACGATAGGTCCGAAGAGGGATTCAGAGCCCGGAAGCAGCGAAAGCAGCGCCCGTGTTTCAGTTGCGCAGGTGAGACGAGGTGTCCGAGCCTGGCATGGGACGTTGGCTAATCTGGGGAACCTAGAATGTCGAAGACTCAAGATGAAGTGTGATCGACGAGGTAGATGACCATTGTCCAGCACTGCACTGTGCGTTGCGAGATTGTCTAGAGGCTGGAATAGTGCTACAGTGCCATGCTCGAATTGCCTTCGCCGACACCGCGTTGAATTTTGCATTGCCGCGACGAATAACCCAGGAACCTCCAAGTCAGTTCTACATCCCCATCTTGTTCTGTACAGTAGATGTCATTAAGCTAAATCAGAGTATAGTGGCCGGGATCCCGCCTCACGACCTGGGAATCAGAAGGATTCGCAACATGAACAACTCCAGGAAGACCTCGAACACCTCACCCAACGATCTGAACATCAAGGTCGTCCCGATCCCGAGGGCCAACGGCAGGCCTACCAAGGGCCTATGCAGCCGGAGGCAACAGACCATGAAAACGATCCGCCGTTTGATCCAAACACGAACCGCACGCATCACATCCCTTCACACGCCACTCTCAGCGATTCTATCCAAGTCAATCCTCTCACTCTTCTTGCCCATGCTCTTGAACCATACACTACTCAGGGTCCCTCTCCTCACACCCCGGCTTCTAGGCCATATGGTGGACTAGGGGAATCTGCACATAGCATCAATACGGGGACCAGTGCTTCCAGCAACGCTGCCCGCTATCCTGTCGACGATGACCAACAAAATGGCTCTTACGGTACCTTGATGCTGGGAAAGAGGGGCAGATCAAAATATCTTGGCCCAACGGCAGGGAGCGAATGGTTGAAAGAGGTAAATCTCCCGCCCGTCTGGTCCGCGAAGTAAACTCACACGTCCTCTTTAGTCAGAAACCCAAGACGTGCCAGACACTCCATGTATGACACGCGCCCCTTCTCCAACACTCCCTCAAGGTTTGCTTGCCTCTCAGCGCAGTGTCCTAAGTCTACGTACTGCCGTCGTTAGGTTCCTCTTCAGCGCACCACCAACACATATCAGTACTCGGGAGTTATTGGCATGTCTACCCTCTCGGGACAAGGCACGGACGCTGGTAGAATCGTACTATCGCTATTGTGCATGGCAATTAGTGTTACAGAATTCAATATCCAGGTATTGGCTGACAACATACAGACAACATACAGTCACGATGTCGCTCCCAAACCGTCGTTCCAAAAAACCCTCGATCGAGTCTTCCAGCGTGTAGAGAGCGGTTCCTCTTCTCCGCCAATTAACCCCCAGGAAATTGCCCTTGTATTCATCATCATGGCACAAGGAACCATGTTCAATATTGAGATGCCCAACTGTGATTCGTCTGCTGAAGAATGGTTACACCTCTCAGAAAGGGCGTTAGTGAAAGGAGAGTTTCTGTCAAATAATACGGTCGCTGGACTGCAAACCCTGGTAAGCTTATGCTGAACCCGCTCTTTTCTGGTCCATGACTAATTTTGTAGCATCTAATGGCACATTTACGGTTGTGTGTACATCACCCTTCTCGCCCTTCTGGCACTGACTTGTGAATAGGCAACTTGATGAGGGCCGACGCGGTGATAGCGCTTGGCCACTCTGGGGTTTGGTGATGCGTCTAATTCAAGCGGTATGTTTACGGTATTTCTATCTAGTTCAAGATATAAAGTAGGCTGACAAAAATGAGTAGATGGGCATGCATAGAGACGGCGACCGCTGGAATCTACCCAAGGATGTTGTCGAGGAGAGACGCAAAGTGTTCTGGGAATGTAATTCTGCCGACATTTTCCAGGCGCACTGCTTCTCAAGACCGTGCGTCTCCAATTATTTACGCAAAATATTGATCCTGTTCCAAAGCTGAGACTAGATACAGATCCGCCATCAATCCCGAGCATTGCGATACCGCTTTTCCATCCGAGCCTGTCAGACCCAACGGAGAAAAGAGCTACTCAATTCTCCGATTTGAACTTTCTCAACTTTCTTCTGAGTGAGTCTCCATCTTGTATTGTTGTTGGTTTCCTGTGGAAGCTGACTGGGTCTTAGGATTCTCAATATGGCCATGAAGGTGCGAAGGCCAGCATATTCTGAAGTCACCGATCTAGACCTCAGGCTGTATGTACTATTCTACACTGTGCGAGCCTTGACTAAATGACCGCAGTTCAGAGTTTGAGCAAAACATACCCTATTCTCTTCGCTGTCGGGCAGCACTACTAGCTACTCCATCCCGATACCCTCAGCTTGAAATGGCGATTGGTGCCTCCCCAGAACCATCTCGCATGTCACTGACCATTTACTTCCGGGTCAGTAGTGTTTTTTTATGAAAACTGCCGATATCATCTAACACTGCATAGCAAACTAACCTCGCCTTGAATCTCTCTGAGACCATCATCAACCTTCACCGACCCTACTATGCGAGAGTGCTGCATGACGCCAACCACAGCGAGTCGATATATAAACCTTCGTTTTACATTGTGATAGAACGTTGTGCTGTAAGAACATGCACCACTCATCCTCTACCGATAACGAGCTGATGGTGAGCAGATAATCATCAGCATTGTCACCGACATTCACACTCGCTTCCCGGCGGTCACCACTAGGCAGTGGAACTTTTGGGTGAGAAAGTGTATCTCTTCATTATATGCTGATAATTCTAACAATCAAACCAGTATCACGTCTTTGGCTCAGCCTTATGCCTCGGTACACTGGTGCTGCGAGACCCAAGCAACGTCATGGCCAATTTCGCTCTCACACAAATCGATGCCGCCATCTGTCGGAAAGTAACCACTGCACCAAAAAACAGGAGCTGCACCTATAGTTAGGTATAGCGGCCCTTTCAGGCCTTATAGCTCTTATTCAACACCATCAGCCTATTCACCTCACTACTCCAACATGGCGCTCACCCTCCGCGCTACAAGCGTAATTTGCAGTGGCTTTTAAACTTGCGCACTCGTGCCTTATCCAAGGTGTCCTCTTCGCAGAGGGGGAATTCACAGCGAGACACCGATGCTGTAGACGGCAATGGAGATAGAGAAGATGATGAGGATATCGAGTTTCTTGGTTGGCGTACTAGACTCATTGAGCGCGCGGGTAAAGGCCACCAAAAGACGGTCAGGACCATTCGCCTTTCTGAGACCCCATCCGTGTCACCAAACATGAACATCACGAGTGCGCCTCTGAACGGTTCCAACTCTCAAGATCAAGTGGGACTCTCCGATATGGCCAATTCGAACCAACCTCTGACTGGAGTGAATCTTGACTCGACAAACGAGCTAGTAAGATGAAATGCGAAATCTCAAACGTTTTGAGCTAACATGTTTTCACAGCTACACGACTTCTGGGACCCTGTGCTTTTGCAAGATGTGTTTGGTCCTTCTCAAGATCACCAAAGCGTAAGTTAAACCTTTTTCGTCTAAGAAGCTTACCCTTTGTGTTGTGTTTTCTTGGACATGGACCTCTCAGGTTGCTGACACTCGTCAGTCTTTACTAAATACATGGTGGGATAATATGCCCGATCCATCCCAATCACGGGATTGATCATACCCCAAAGATGGTCTTGATTCAGAAGGGCGAAGAGTATATCCATTTACCATATAGCTCTACTTTTGATGATAAATGATAAAGAGATCTGGAATTGAGGATCCAACATTATTCATTGCCCTATGCTGCCCCATTTACCTTTGGTGTCTCCAAGATGGGTCGGCCCTCATCATCAAAGTAACGGGGATGCCATTTCGGAACGAGTACTGCAGAGCAGTTGCAATCTTGGCGGCCTCATAGGCATCGTCTGGTGTGCAAGTGAGAGGCTTGTCGTCGAGAACAGCAGTTGCGAACTCTGCAAGATCGTTCAAAAACGACTTGTCGTAGAGGACAAATGCATCGGGAGTGGTAGCTGTTCGTACACCATGGGCATCACGAACTTCAACGCGATTGATGGTCGAGTTTCCGTTGATGACGGAGTGTGCCTTTGTACCACACACGCGAGTGGTGCTTTCGAAACCGTTGGTGAGGGTGCGTCCCAAGTGGGAAGTGAGAACTTTGCCGTTGGCGAATTCAACCAAAGCCCATCCGTTATCACAGTCTCCATACTCAGCAAGCTTGCCATACACAGCTTGCTGTCCCATCGCAACGACGCGGTTGACCTGTTTCTTGGGGTTTGAGAGTCCAGACTTGACGTCGAGGTAGTATCGGCCGATATCGATCTGATCAGTCATGTCATCGTTAGCGATGCTGCCAATTTGAAAGCTAGAGAGGTGAGATAACTTACGTCGTGAACACCCATGTCGACAAAGATACCTCCAGATTGAGCGGAGAATGTGACAAAGAATCCTGAAAAGCACGGTCAGTTTGTCTGTTATGTAAGAGGAAGACAAAAAGTAGGGCATGCTTACCAGTAGGATCCTGCTGATCAAGACAGTTGGTTTCAACAGCATGAATCTCTCCTAATGAGCCACTTTCGACCAACTCCTTGGCAGCACGGTATGAATCATCATCTCGATGCAAGTTAGCAACACGAGTTGACAGCCGATCATAGATATTAGTACCACTCACATCGTCGGCAGAAAGGAACAAGGAACTTGAGGTCAGGCTTAGACTTTGCCTTGGCAAGCACCTCTTCGGTAGTGATGACATCGACAGAGATGGGCTTCTCGCACATGACATGCTAAGAACCTGTTAGTCTTCCGGTGAATTCGACTGCTGAAGCAAATACTAACCAGACCGAGATCAAGACCCAAGATGATCAATGGAGCATGTGTAGCGGTTGCCGTCGAGATGAGCACAGCCTGGGCACCGCTGTTCCTCATACGATCCTCGGGATCGGCATAATACTTGACAGAGGGAGGTAGATTCTCAGCCACCCACTTGTCGCTGCCGGGCTTTGTGTCACAGGCCGCAATCAACTCAATGCGGGGTTGTTGGAAAGCGAGGATACGAGCTCGGATGGCGCCGAGGCGGCCTAGACCAATCAGGGCAATCTTGAGACGAGGTTGAGAGGCCATCTTGTGTGCGTTGGTAGAGGTAAGTAGGTGTGGCAAACACGGAACAAGGAGGAGGGAAGGGAAGGCCGGGTGTGGTATGGTGCAGGCAGATTGTCAAGGAATGCAAACACACCAGAAACTCTTTTATTATCGTCGATTGATGCTCTAATAACGAACTCATCGGGCAGATCGGACAGAGTCTGGGGATCTTCTCTGTTTTCTCCGATCCGTCTTCTATCCCGGTGCAATGCGAGCGCTATCTCCGCTTATACTTGGCGGCATCCAAGTACCTGGAGCTTTTGAACGTTAACCGGAACATCTAGAACCTCTTCACCCCTCACATACCCCGCAAACATCAATATCCGTCTCCTCCTTGTCCATCGTGTTTCCTCCGGCGCTTGAGGCTTTACGATGTCCGATCTTAGCACCCACACTGAATCCACTCACACTAACCTTGTTGAACACAAGACAGCGACCTTAAGCCCTCCTGAAGATTAATATGTCCGATCCACTATGCCAATGAATTGCATCGTCCAGAGACTGGCTCTCGAGGCTACTTGAATGAACAAAAGTGGGAGCCTGTAGCAAAAGTGTGTTGGCTTGGATCCCGGATCTCTCATGGTCTAGTGGCGTCGACCTTCATGATACGCGCGTTGATGTCGCACTGTTTTTCTGCCCTCCTGTAACTCCCCAAGCTAAATTCCGTTCATTGCGACAGAATTCTACAACAAGCCATGACGGTGCAAACGACCCCAAACAAAACAATATTCGTTGTCAGCGGCCCAGCAGGCTCTGGCAAGTCGACAGTCGCAACCTATGTCTCTCAGCAATGCATAATCCCGTATCGAAGGAGATGATGTACACCTTCCTTTCTCCCTCGACCAGATAACTATTTCTAAACACTTGTACTGACATACCTTATCCAGTTCCACCCACCGGCCAACATCGCCAAGATGGGCAGCGGCATACCGTTGACTGATGGCGATCGATGGAACTGGCTGGTCACGTTACGCAACGCCGCTACCGAACAACTCAAAGAGTCAAATGCTGTGATTGTTACCTGCTCTTCTTTGCGACGCAAATATCGGGATGTCTTCAGAGTAGTACCTTATCATGACCCAACCGTGCAACTATGTTTCATCTACCTCAAAGTTAGCGAGGAACATCTACAAGCAAGGGTCAGAGCACGTGGAGGCCATTATATGAAGGAGACTATGGTACGCAGCCAGTTGGAGGATCTCGAAGAGCCTACTGGCGACGAAGTTGACGCAATCACGTTTGATGTGCAAAGAGACCCGGCGACGGTCTGCAAAGGTGTTTTGAATCAGGTTCGGACGATACTGCATTAGCATAAAAAGATACGAGGCGGTAGTTATTCAAGTCTAATACACGTCTGGTAGTCCAAACATGTTAGATAACCGCGATGCTTCCTCCATTCGCGCTGATCTTACTACCAGTAACCCATCTACCTTCCCTACTGCATAGAAATCCCACCACGTCAGCCACATCGTCAGGCTTTCCCAGGCGTGGTATGACTTGTTTTCCCACCCAAAACTCTTGCAATTCTTGCCACACCTGTTGTCCATACTGCTGCACCCCTCCCGTCTCTGTCAAACCCGTGAGCACGCTATTAGCCGTGGTGCCAGCCATGAAGTCAAAGGCGGCGTCCTTCCCGCCAAAAGCATTGGCATATGAGCGAGCCATAGCCTTGTTGGCTGCTTTGGTTGAGGCGTATATGGAAACGGCAGGCTCGCAGTTGACGCTCTCGGCACTACTGAGGAAGATGATTCTGCTTTCTTTTCTGAAGTACCGTCTCTTGACCAGTTCATCTACTACCAGTGCTGGAGTCCGAATGTTACAAGTCAACAGTTTGTCCAGTATCATAGCCTCGAGCTCGCCAGGGAATGTGCGGTCCGTTACTGCGGCATTGTTGATAAATATGTCCAAATTGCCGGCAAATTCCCTCTTGATTGCATCTGCCACCTTGATGTGCGCTTCCGGATCTTCCAACGAGACAATTTGGTGAGCAATCTTTGGAGGCTGGGTGTTCAAGTGCGCATAGACAGAGCCGATCTCGCCACACAGTTCATCGATATGCTTGCTGGCACTTGTAGATGTAGCCAGGATGCCTACACCGCGTTTGGCAAGATGCAACGCAATCGCATAACCGATGCCTCTGCTCGCTCCGGTGACGATAGCCCCTTTTCCTGGGAGATCTTGTCGTTGGTCAAGAGATGGCGGGTTCTGACAGCCTGACATCTTGCGTTTGAGGGTTGTTGGTATGACAGTCGCTGAGTAGATGGTGACAGTGGCTTATAAAACTGTATGAAAGAGCCATCATCTAGGCCTGATAAACGAGTGTTAAAATAGGCTTTTATAAGCACAGCCCTTCCTGGCTGAGCCGAACCATTACGGCCTGGGCCGAGTCAAGATAAGATCCATTGTTAGCGCCGGTGATTTTAAGTCCGGTGCGGAAGACCGGTCAAGTTGGAGGGGTCAGAGTGGGGGAGATACTCCCTCGTTTGCACAGTTCTCAACCTCAAGGTTACTACCGTTCCCCAGGCAGTAGCTGCATTACTACTGATTTTTGGTTGTCATGTATGAGGTAGGAAACGCTAATCAGTCAAGTAGCTTCTCCAACCTGTTGTACACTGGTCGAATGCTCAGACGCGTATTCGTCCGTCCTCCCGGTAGCCCCTCGCTCCAGACTGGCCTCTCCGTCATGACCCGGTGTGGTGGTTAAACTCGAAATAAGGTTTCTCATAATCATTTCATTCTGATGTAGAGTCTGGCTTGCAAACTCATTCATCTCGTCTCGGATAGTCCGCATGGTGAGCTCGTGTATGTCATGCTGAATATGACGAACTCTTTCGCTTGAATCCTGGATTTCACGGAGACGTTCTTCTAAACGTTCAAGCCTTTCGTTATGGGCCCTCGATACCCTTTCTAGCACTTAGTTTTCCTCAACAATAAGGAGCATTGAAAGGAAAGCTCACGCATTTGCCTCTGAAACTTGAAGAAACAAGAGTCGCGATCGAATGTTCTCCCTTTTTCGGACACTCTCCAAGACATTTTCCCGCACTCTGTACCAGCGCATCAACTCGGGTGTTGTCCCGAACAATGTGAGGAATTGAATCACTCGCAAAGAAGCGATCAAGGGTTGATCAAAAGATGGAATAAGTGAAATTAGGGATCCAAATTGTGAATTGCCCCGTGGACGTATGCTCTCGGTGCGCAGTCTAGCCTCTTCAACTATTTCACGTAAAGCCACGTCGGGCATATCGTGAGAAAGATTCTCAGGGATGAGATCCATTTGATGGCCGCTAACGTTCATTAACTGCCCCAGGATGGATAGCTCGGTGGAGTACAGTTCCACGAGGAGATGTCCCATATGAATATGTTCAGGGTCTTGCCAAGATTGCCTCCCAGAGGATAAATCTCGAGTTTCCTTGATAGTGGTGTAAACAGATTCGAGAATACTGTGCATTTCAGTGCGGCCATTCATTAGGGTGGTGTAGCGGATGTAGATGGCTGCCAGGATTGCGACGATGAAGGTAAGGATGCCAGTGATGCTGGACGTAATAGACAGCGGACTGTCGTCCATATTGAATGATGGGAACAAGAAGGAGCTTTTAGACAGCAACCTTGAAGAAAGAAAAAAGGATATGTCGAAAGGAAGAGAATGAATAAATTTCTCCTGGCGTTTCTCAGCCGCACTACGCAGGGATTAGGTAGTGCCTTAGGCACCTACAGATTACTTGTCAGTTCTCTCGGCCAACAAACCCTCACTGGACACCCTAAGTGCTGATAACAAACCTTGTCACTCCGCATGGCCGACACCGCTCTCTGATAAGTACTGTAGGGACATTCCTAGCCACAGGCTTTTTCAGGACCCTGATATAAGCCCGGCTATGCCAAGGCCAGTGCCACCAGCGGTCTGCAGACAGACTGATGAGCCTCACGTTTAATAAGCCAGCGTTGTAAATTTATATCCCCCACATTGGCCGTTTCTCGACGATTTCGCAGCAGGCCACGGCCTCCCACCAGATGTGGCAGCACGCTATTTTTGTCATGACTTCTTCCGGGATATCAGCAGAACATGCGCCTTTATTAATGTGCTTTGGAATCTGGAGACCTAGGATGATCTGGCCTAGAATCTTTGTGACTCCCAGTTTCCTATCTTTATCTAATCATGTCCCCAGGTTTCACCAATCTTGAACGAGCGAGCTGAGTACCGAGAAATACGGCCAACAGGTTTGCAGTATTTTCTGAGATATTTAGAGGGAGTGTATACCACGGCACCTCTGAGCCGGTCTGGGCCTTAATGCTACGGACATCCTACACGTTGTTTGGCCTGATTGGAGCATCAGTCAAATACTACTCAGCAAGCTATCACGATAAGGCCTAAATCGTCGACCGGGAAACGAAAACACATCTTTAATAGATACAACAGAGCTGTGCTACTCTCGATACAAGCGCATCTTCGGTCTCGGTGACATCATGGCCATATCCCGTGGCCTTGCCGCGGCACTGGGAGAAGGGAACTAACTTAATGGCTTCTTACGGGGTCATGTGGGAGAGGTGCTTGATAGAGACATATAACCATGAATTTCAACAAAACAACGTAAGAAAATCCGTAGAGTCCCTTTCTATCCTCGAGACCTAATCCCAGTAACTCTGAGGACGATGTATGATTGGCTTTTTCGTATTCGCCGATCCGGTCTGAGTCATGTGCCTTGCGCCCCATTGGCCAAGGGCATACGAGGATTTCCTAATTGGGCTTTTGACAAGATCGTCAGTTATGCAATTGTGCCTCATGTCAGCTATGGAACCAGGCAGCGACGGCTCAAGTGGTCTACGTGGAAGGTATAAAGGAAGCTCTCGGGTTCATTCTCGTCTCTTTTCTTCTTCACTTCCTTCAACCTACCGACATGATGGACTCTTATTCCTCACCCAACATGGAAGACGGCGTCATGGGCCAGTGCCTCTTCATCGGGCTCTTAGAGATGCTCTTCCCTGGCTTAACATACCTTCCCTACCTTGCTGCCTTCAGCTTTCTCGTCAAGTATATCCTCGAGTCCTGGTCCGAATCCATTACCGCCCGTTTCATCTCAACCATCGAGATCCGCGCCCAGGACGAGACGTACAACTACCTGATGAACTGGGTTTCCAAAAACAACCTCTCACGGGACAACTGCCGCCTACAAGCATCCACCACCATCACCAACGAAGGCTTCAACTGGGCCGATGAAGGGGATAAAAAGCATGATGTCGACAACGACGATGAAGGCGATGCCGTAGCGAGACAAGTCAGTGATCTACGGCCCAAAGTATCACTTTACAATGCCAAGCCTCTACACTGGACGCCGGCTTTTGGGACACACTTCTTCCGCTATGAGAACCGCATCTTGGCTTTCACGAGGTCTCTCGAGGGCGGAAACTATACTTATATGCCACGGCAACCCGAAAAGATCTCCATATCATGCTTTGGACGAGATGCCACAGTGCTCAAGCGACTGCTCTATAACGCCCGCATCGACTTTCTAGAGAAGCAAAAAGGGAGAACCAGCATTTTCAGAGCAACCAAGTACAGCGCCGAAGATGAGATGTCATGGACGCGTTGCATGTCGAAAGCGACAAGGCCGATGTCTACTATCGCACTGGAAGAATCCCTCAAGCAAGGGCTGGTGAAGGACCTCCGCCGATACCTCGACCCCCAGACCAAGCATTGGTATGCCAATCGGGGTATCCCTTACCGTCGTGGTTATCTCTTCTCTGGCCCTCCAGGTACTGGTAAGACGAGTTTGACTCTTGCGGCAGCTGGGCTTATGGGCCTAGACATCTACATGGTCAACTTGAACTCGCCCCGCATGGATGAAGACAACCTTGCAACTCTCTTTCAGGAGCTACCCTACACATGCGTCGTGTTACTAGAGGACATTGACGCGACGGGCTTGACTCAGAAACGCGGCGGGGAGACGGTGAACACGGGTTCCCGAGGACGGAAGAAGCGGGATCGGGATCGCATCTCACTTTCTGGTCTCCTCAACACTATCGATGGTGTCGCCGCTCAAGAGGGCCGTATCTTGGTTATGACCTCGAACCACACTGAGAACATCGATCCGGCTCTTCTTCGTCCTGGAAGAATCGACTTTACTATCAAGTTTGGGCTTGCGACGTCGGAGGCGGCTACCACTCTCTTTGCCCAGATGTATGATGCCCCAGGTTTGCAAGATGAAGGTTCTGAACCGGAGGAGAAGGCTCTCAGCAAAGACGAAGTGGTTGCAAGCACGTCTTTAAGGAAGCAGGCACTGGAGTTTGGAAAGAAGGTCCCCGATTTGGCACTTAGTCCTGCTGCTATTCAAGGATTCCTCTTGACGCATCAAGAAGACCCCGATGGGGCTATCGCTGCTGTGGATGATTGGGTACAACAGACCCTTGCTCAGGAGGAAATCAAGGTTTCTACACCCGATGCGGCTTCCAAGTCTGGTGAAGACTCATACTCCGAGGGGGGTGATGACGGCGATGAGGATTCTATTGTCCAAGATGGTTGATAGAGAGAGGCTGATTCTACAGTTCAAGTTAGGAATGGGGCTATTGGGTGGAGTTCAGGGGGATTGTGAGAACTAGGAGAAAGTGAGGTCTTCTGAACTTGCAGCAGAAGTACCTGCCGGCGTCATAGATTGTCGTAGTGGGGCATCGTGGTCTTCGAAATACCGGTATCTCGTTACTTACTCCTGGGTGACTATTGTGATGTCTACGTAACCCCTATTTCGCCTTTCGTTCCGTAATCTGTGGGGTTTATACAACCGAATGCTCACCTACTCTAAATGCGAAGTCAAATACGGAGACAAAGTACCAATCAGAATTGATGTCTCACTGCGAAGTGAGATTCCATTTGGCAAACTTAACCGCGCGGTAGACGTTCCCCTTCCTAGCCAGCCACGAGGTTGCAATTTCGCTTTCTTGGAAGTTTCCCTGTAACAGTGGAGCCTCGCGTGCCAAGCGATGGAAGTAGCGCGTTAGTTTGCGGCTGTTAAGTTGACTGGAATCGCAGTCTTCTCGGATGACGTAGTGCTCCTATCAGGGGCTCTTCCAAATGTCACTACCGACATTGACGGGAACAACACGGCAAGAGAGGTTTCCGGTAGCGAAGAGAATCCCTGCTTTAAGAAAGGGTTTAAGATCAAGATCCCTGATGCGGAAGATGCCGTGGAACGGTGGAAGTCCACCTGCTTCCAGCTCGTCAAGTGTCCATCCGATGATAGCAAGCGAACGGGCATTCTGAAGCCGAACCTACCTTGGTGGTAACGATCTTCTGGCTCGGTTATCCCGGCTTCAGCTATAACGAAGAACATATTTCCAATACACCATAGCATCATATCCCGATGCTAACACAGCCCTACCTTGGTGGTAACAGTATGCTTAGCAGGAAACCCCTCCACTAGTGATGGACCATACAACGCCATAACATAAACCGGAATGAGACAGATGACAGCTTAAGGCATGACGCTGTGATGAGCTATGGTTGGGGTGCTTGAGTTTTGGTGTTAGTCTAAAGGAACAAGAAGTTATGCGGCCTTAGTTCACATATATCACCAATGCTATATCTAACTGAAGCCTTACTGGAACCCAACTGGTGGTTGCAAGTATGAAGCTGTAGGCGACATTGCCAAAGAGGTTAGTTAACGTTAGCATAAGGCGAGCTGAAGCGACAGCTCGGGCCAATCATCAAGCTGGCTTTTACGGAACATATAATTAACGAATCCTTCGAGATGCCATTAGTGTCTACCTAAGACGAGTTAAACCCGGAAACGGAAGGTCGGTTAAAATGGGCTACCTGTTGACGCAATCAAGGTCTTATCTCCAGACCTGATATGTTTCATTCCAAACGTCAGGTCTTTTCTTGTGTGTTTTGGTACCTTTTTCAAGGGTCCAAAAAGAAAGCCTTCGTGGACTTCCCTATTTGGACTTGGGCCACTTCCAGAACATGTTGGCACCTTCAGTGTCAGCTAACGGATTTCCCTCGCCCTGTCTAGCGCATCCAAACTGCTCGTTAAACCCACACTTGGTGTAGAATTCGTCCTTGCCCAGGGCGCTAACCACGGAAGCGCAGATCCCCTCGGCCTCGGCCTGTTCGAGTCCCCACTGCACAAGCTTCTGTCCTACTTTCTTCCCCTGCAAGTCTGGGCGCACTGCCAATCCTTCCAGGTACCAAGTTTCGGCGCGCTTGCCGCTCCAGATGTCTTCGAAGTAAGGGTACGCCCGTTCGATGATGTCTTCGTCCTTGGGGTCGCTTGCACGGTTGGGCCACATCCAAGCATGAAGCTTCATGGCAACAGAAGACAGAGGCTTGAGCAAGTTTCCTGGGTAATGACTTAGCTTAACAAATCAACGTATTACGCAATGGGAATCAAGAACTCACGAGGGTCCACGGCCCATAACTCCAACTTCTTACCCCCATCTCCCAATCTCGCCCACTGTGCAATCCCAGCAATAACGTCCCGCCCTTTATCGTCTTTAGTCACAGCGACAAGCCATCTCCATCGGTAGTCCCAAAAGTTGACGCGTGCCCTCCGCAGCCAGTACAAGTCCACATCATCAGGATGCTCGTTGCGGTGAGGATGTATAAGCTCTCCAAACAGGTTATCCTCCCAAAATGCCTGTGCCATCACGTGAGCAATCTCTGGAAGTTCCGAGTAGTACGCATCGCGTAAAACAATATCAGACATGTTTTGTTTTGTCTGAGTGCCAGGTTAGAGAGTTGTTGAAGGATCGAGGGCGGAATTGGTGCTGGCTGAGAAGCGCGTTCGTTCTTCTGATGAGATTGAGACTTATACCTTTCTTCAAGAATTGGAATTGGCCAGTCCAACTCGGAAAAGTCCCACGCCCTCCCCTGACCTAAAATGTGCTTTAGAAATGGCAGTGCGCGATTTCAGGGATCCACCCATCTTGTTACTGCATCCGACTGGACCGGGGCCTTTATGCCCTTGTCACCCGGCTGCTGCCGACCCTGGTGATAGATCCTGCAAGCAAGGTTACCAACGTTCGTTCGGACATGTTTCCGCGAGTCTGGCCACACCTCATCAACCAACTTTTTTTTTTTCCTTTTTTTACTTTTTGTCCCCTTGCTAGTAAGCGGAGACCTCTGACAATGACTGTTGGCACTAGAAGTTTCTGCAGATGGTGACCTGGAAGACCTGGAAGTTGGTGAAATGGAAAATCTATTCTATGAACCCATGCTTTTCCCGTCCCTGTAGACCCGAGTGCCTTACCTGGCACTCTGACCCTCATACGTCACCTGCCACACAACCTCCTTGTTGATAATCATTTCTTGACTACCAGTCCTGGAGCTTTCCCCTTCCTCTGAGATGTTGTCCCGAATATTGTTCCCGTAGTTATTGGTCGCTGTTGTTTGAGTTGAGACCGGGTCTGGTCTCCAATTGTGCGGTCGACCACGGGGCTCGTTGTCAGAGTGATGATGTACCCTGACAGAGGTTGACGTTACCCCAGCTCCTCCTGGTGTAGAAGTGGTAACCCGAGAATGATCATTTCCAAGTGACTGAAGTGCGTAAACGTTGCTTGATCCGTACACGCTGAGGTCGAAGGCAAGCGGAAAGCCCATACCGATGGAGAATGATTTCAGAAAGTTCTTCAAGTTCGGTACTGTCGCAGAAATGAGGGACCAAGCGAGCATCGTTTGTTGGAAGAGTAGACTGTTTGTAATGGCAAATTGAGGCTCGGTCGCATCTGGGTACTTGGTAAAATATGCTAGATGAATGGCTGAGAGGGCGATGAGCGGCAGACGGAATGAGAAGGCCGTGGCGACCTGACACTTCCGGGCAAACGACATGCTGACAGACCAAGACAGCTGAACGACGAGAAGCCAGGTAAAGATCTCGGTCAACATGTCAATCGTACTGACTATGGCCCAGCGTGTAACCTAAGATCCAGTCGGTGGTTAGGTGTCTGATATTGAAGCTCTGGGGGTCAGGTGTCTCCTTACCTGACTGGGGCATTGCTCGACATTGTCGGTGGTCAACAGAGAATCAGCGCGGCAGTTGACAAGAAATGCCACTGAGGAGCCTATACCCCATACTGCACTGGTAACCATAAGCCCAATACAGAATATTCTATTCTTTCCAGTCTTGGTGCCGATAATGCGAAGGACGAGGGCGAGAATGGAGCATTTGGCGAGGCTCAGGGATAAAAAGCAGAGAATAACGGATGCGAGAGTGGACTGTTGGCGAATGTGTTAGCTGACGAGAGCGGCGACAAGGCGTGGTGAGGCTCACTTTCGAAGATGTCGCCCATTGTTCCGGCGAGGTGATGGAGTTGAACTTGCCAAGGCCATTATTCAATCCAACGAATACGGCAATCGCTTGGGCTAAATGTAAGGTCTAGATGATCATCCTTTGGTTAGTTTCTCCATCAAATCGTGCTTGAGTCAGATCCCCTTACCGTTGCTAAAGCAATCAAAATGTCATCAAACCCGAACATTTTGTATTTGATGTATGCCCTTGCAGTCGCCACAAGCGCGCTGTAGATCAGCGACAAGATCGTCACGATCCACAGCTGTCCGGCATGATCGTTGAACGTGACAGGCGAGAACCGATGCGAGACATCCTCCGGTATTCCTATTTCTGTACTCATAGCTTGGGGAGAGCTGTTGGTTGAGTTGGAGAGAAACGACGAGTTGGCAGCATTTCACAATCGAGAAAGAGACGCGGAGTAGATATTCTCAAGCGAGAACGCAAGAGTCTTAATTTGTTTTTCACTCTCATTATTGCGGCGTGGCTATACCAGACAGGTCGGTCGGTACTATACAAACAACCCTCCTTGGCTTGACTGCGTGAAAAAAAACAACTCCGATGCGCCCGTTAACGAATGTTCAAGGTTCGAACTAATCCTGCAGGACTACGCCACTTGGTATTCCGGTCGGTCCCCTGGCATCAGGTCAGACAACGAATGGCCCTGTCCTGTT
The DNA here is from genome assembly GCA_003947015.1 of Fusarium sp. AF-6. Classification (NCBI taxonomy): domain Eukaryota; kingdom Fungi; phylum Ascomycota; class Sordariomycetes; order Hypocreales; family Nectriaceae; genus Fusarium; species Fusarium sp. AF-6. Next base: position 46,707 of record NKCJ01000023.1, read on the forward strand.
CACGACCCGGTTAAATGCAGAGTTTGCCTTCTTCATACGAGTTCGAGGGTGTGAAGGATTTTCTAGTTCATGATGGAAACGGGGGTGCGTTGCACCATTCAACGCCCAAACAAAAAGAAAGCAAGCGCATCCATCTCGTTCGTGGGCTGTTCCTTGCTGCATGGATTCTCGCGTCCCGAGTCCTTAAGGAACCTTAATAAGACATGACATGAACCAACAACCTCCTCCGAGAGTTCCTTCGCTTAGATACCCCCCCAGTACCGAAAGACGTGGGGAATAACCGTGCTAATCACTGAGACCATGGCGATCCCCCATCTGGCCATAGCTCCGGCCTGTCCAGGGCGAACCCCAACCACCGGCATCTGGAACGATCCTGACAGCTTTGACTTGCTTTTGTTACCCTGAAGGATGCCCCCCTTACCACCTGCATGATTGCTACAATTCTGGTCCCACAACTGCCTGTGGCACAGCTACAGGGACCAGGATGAACAAACCGTGCATCGGGCAGGAGATGCCGTGATCCCTACCTGATCATTGGAAGTTTCTTTGTTGTGGCTGTCTGATCATGCATGACTACCGTGCGATCCCCCCCCATTCCCGCATGCATTTCCCCTCGAAAAGCCTGTCGCAGATTAATGTTCACCTCGTTCTTTTTCTTTTCTTTCCTTCCTACAGTCATTTCTGGTAATTAAAATTTCTTTGTACTGTCAAAAAGTCCACTGGGAAAAAACATCTTCAAGATGTCAATTGACGACAAAGGATCACCCGATGCCCACGATGCCGACATTGGCCTCAACGGCGATCATGTTGACGAGAAGAGAGGAACCGCGGCCGATCGCGCCGACATGTACCGTATGGGCAAGGCCCAAGAGATGAGGGTGAGTATTAGCAACTTTTTGCCATGTCTTCTGTGGAATTGAGTTAACGCGATATTGCACAGAGAAACTTTCGCTTCTTATCAATCTTTGGCTTTTCCATGATTCTAATGGCGTCGTGGGAGTTCTCTCTAAGGTAAGTCATGCTCACAAAGGCGCAATTGACCGTTCGTCAACTAACCAAACCTGCTACTCATAGTGTTTCCACCATCGGGCTTGTCAACGGTGGCACCGCCGGTCTAATCTGGATGTTCTTCGTCTGTTGGGCGGGCTTCATGCTGGTTAACACGTCAATGGCCGAGATGGCTTCAATGTGAGTCGTACTCAATTTCCAAGACATCCTCCAACACATCCATGGCGACATTATTGACGAAAATCTTCCTGCAGGGCCCCAACGACCGGAGGACAATATCATTGGATCTCGGAATTCGCGCCGCCGCAATACCAAAAGTTCATGAGCTACCTCATGGGATGGATGTGCGTCCTCGGCTGGCAGACTTCGTGCGCCTCTTCGTCGTTCATTGCTGGCACCCAGATCCAAGGCCTTGTCGTCTTGAACTACCCCAACTACGTCCCTGAGCCCTGGCACGGTACACTCCTTGCTATCGCTGTTGCTGCTTTCTCGGTCCTCTTCAATACCTTTCTGGCCAGGAAGCTGCCCTTGATCGAGGCCCTGGTTCTCATCATTCACATCTTCGCCTTCTTTGGCATCCTTGTCACTCTTTGGGTTCTCTCTCCCACGGCTGACGCTAAGGCTGTGTTCACTGAGTTTACTGATGGTGGAGGCTGGGGCAGCCTTGGAGGATCGACCCTCGTTGGTATTCTTGCGGGTATTCTGCCACTGCTGGGTGCTGATGCTGCCGTCCACATGTCCGAGGAGCTGCGTGATGCTAGCCGCACTCTGCCACGCTCTATGATCATGACCACTGTCTTTAATGGCGCTTTTGGATGGATCATGGTCATCACCTATTGCTTCTGCATCGGTAACCTCGAGGAGGTCATCATGTCACCCACCGGATATCCCTTCATGCAGGTCTTCTTCAACTCGACCAAGTCGGCCAGCAGTGCTACCGTCATGTCATCGTTCATCGTTGCCATGACTGGCTTCTCTAACTTGACTATGGTCGCCACGTCGTCACGCCAGCTCTTCGCATTCGCCCGAGACCATGCTGTTCCGTTCAGCCCTTGGTTCTCTAAGGTCCAGCCAGGATGGGACGTCCCTCTCAATGCTATCCTGACGACTTTCCTTATCTCGAGTCTTCTTTCCCTCATCAACATTGGCTCAGCTGTCGCCCTGAACTCCATCACATCCCTGGCAACAACATCACTCCTCTCCAGCTACATCGTTTCCATTGGCTGCATGATCTGGCGACGATGGACCGGCAACCCCCTTCTCCGCGGAAAGTTCTCCCTTGGTTCATGGGGTCTAGCCATTAACATTACCTCCGAAGCCTTCCTGATTGTTATTTTCGTCTTGGCCTTCATGCCCGGCAACCCCAACCCAACGCCTGCAGAGATGAACTGGAACATCCTAATTTACGGCGCTGTTGTCCTTTTCTCCTTGGGCTACTACTACTTCCGTGGAACTGAACGATATGAGGGTCCAGTTGCTTACGTGAGAAAGATGCAGTAAAAGCTTTAGTAATTGGTTATAATAGAGTCCTGGCAATATATCTACTCTGATTTCAATACCACCCTCTTATATCTCGTGACCGGATAAGGACTTTTCTTGGTCTTGACCTGCAGGATGATGTGCCAGTCTCGTGAGCGCAGATCCCGTTCGCCCGGCACAAGATTCGTGACAGAAACCTTTGGGCCCAAGATAACCTTGCCAAAGCCAGATTGATTCCTGGAAAGTCTTCCATCTGTTCCTCTCGGAGGTGACAACGGCTCAAGACTGATGTATTCAGCCATCTTCTTGTCTGCAGTGGCTTGTGGGAAACCTGGCTCAAGATAGTAGAACCACTCGAACTCAAGTTGACCAATATCCCCAGGATGATCCAAGTCCACAGTTTTGCTTGCATCGAGAGTGATTGATGCCTTGGGAGGGACCATGATGTGTAGTGCCTCTGGACCAACCGATCCGTTAACGTCGACAAGGGGTGGATGTGTCGCTGCGCCGAAATCTTGATGAAGTGTCCATTGCATGCGAGCTGCAAAGTCGTCCTGCGAGGCATCCCTCCAACGCCAGACAGTTGACTGTACGCTCATGTATAGCTTCCCGCCGGGAGCCACCACCGTGTCAGGAGAGACTCCATATTCAGCACTCAGATCATGAGCCCAAGTAATCCGGTTATATCGACCGCCCCAACCGCCCCATTCAGGTTTCTCGGGATTCGATAGACCATTCGAAATGAGTCCCATGAAGCTTGGCGAATCGCCCTCCATGCCAAACTTGATGAGAGGGTACTCGGCTCCGAGAGGGCCAACACGGATGCTGGGCGTGAGCCAGTCATCCTGGACCTTGGTCATGTCGGGTACGCCATTATCTTCTACGTTGATACCGACCCACGTCGCAGTGAGGAACTCTCCAAATCCGTGCATGCTGACACTGTATACAACGGAGGGCCAACGCTGGCGGATCCAGGGCCCGGTGTCGTCTTGATCAGAGATGGAATAAACCCGAAGTCGAGATCGTAGCTGGTCAGCCTCGGCTTTGGGCCTTGCCTGCTCGATATGGTGGAGAGCCTGCGCAACGACATTTGCACCGCCCCAGAGGCCGACGTACAATGGCTCTTCGGACTCTTCGAGACTTTGAGCGAGCCTTCTCGCACCCTCACTCAAAGGTTCCGAGAGAAACTTTCTGCCATAAACCTGCTCCAGACGTCAGTCTAATGTTGCTCCTCTTCATCAGAAAAACTCGCTTAGATTTACCTCAATGGGATTCTGGGAGTATCTTCTTCCCTTGGATAACTGAAGCTACCACTTTCTGACCTCAGCTGCTGCGCCTAGACTAGCTGAGATCTTGTCACAACTCCGCGTACAACATCGGGGTTATTATTACTTATTTCGGGCAAGACACACACCCAGAGGTAATCACTTTTGCTGGTAGATTTAGCCTAATTGAGCTGAAACGCATCTGTCAGCTCAAGGTCGTCCTACGCCAGCCGCCCCTCCTCGGAAAGGGCTTGTAGGTTCCCGTAAAATCGACAATTGGATACTGCCCCTCCTTTGCAACAGTGCCTCTTATTTCCATTGAGCTTGTATGAAATGCTGACCAAACCCTCAGGACCTGTAACCTGTAGGTCTCATCAGATCATTCCTATCAGGTGATGAGTGACAAGGAGACAGGGTAAATCTAACGACCAACAAGATACAACTAACAAACAAAAACTAAAAGGTGACAATCCTCACGTCACTCATATCCGAAATGCAACGTCATGCGGCACAGGAGGTCTCTTTGAGCATGAGCATTATGCATAGAAGTATACAACATTGGGATGCAATATTTTGGTTTCTATAGACCCGAGACTATATACCCAATATGCATTTTCCGTCTATTGATCTACTCGCATTTCTAGACATTCAGTACGTGCCATCCGCTTGTCGACTTAGGCTACATCAGGCACCTCCAAGTCATAGGCCAGCGTCTCTGCAGCGATGGCTTCCCGAATCTTGTTGACCCTTTTTACCCAGGGTCAGTGCGTATTCAATAGTTATACCAGTTGAACGAGAACTTACACCTGAGGAGCTGGGTGTGGACCATAAGCGAGGACATCGGCCTCAGTATCCAACACGGCGATCAAGCCTAGATCGAAGCCTTGAGCACGGTGCGCAGTGCTCGCGAGGGGAGGGCCGAACTCGAAGGACCTCAAACCTGGGACCACGCCAAGCATCGCCTTACCGGCAGCGCGCATCTCGTCGATGCTTTGCTGGGGCACATTGGGCTTCAGCTTGAAGAGGACTACGAGTGTCAGCACTGGGCTTTGGGGTCATGGGTAGCCGTGGAGGAGACTTACCGACGTGGTAAATGGCCATGATTGTGAATAATAATTGTGACCCTGGCGATATCGGACAGGCCTCCTGTGTATAGACGGTTGAGAAGTAGGTAGCTACGTGACAAGGTGAGGATGGTTTGTGACGGGTAGAGGAAAATAGCGCATCTGTCATTGGTCTGAGGGAAACCAAGTGAGGGGCCGTCCATTGTCAGGACATCTCACTGGCTCGTCCATCGTCACGCAATTCTATTGGGGAGATTGATGATTCATTGGGTCAATCTCGAGGTTCGAGTATCACAATGGGTGATCCTTGCAGTTGTATGTGAGCTGAGCAGCCTCCACCCTTGTCCCTAATCGCCCATATATGCAAATGTGAGCAACTTTGGGTCCTGTTGCCATCATTTTTTGACAGCTGTCTTTTCTGTTATTGTGGCTGATAGGCTCTTTCAAAGACGTCATTGATGACAAGAAGAATGGAAAAGCCCCTCTGGCGTGTAGTTGTATACGATGTGAGAGTCAATTTAACAGAACAAAAGGAAATCTAGCCGTGCATTCATCGTGATGCGATTAGGCAGGCTAAAAACCCAAAACCTCATTCAGCGTCACAAAATACACACAATCTGTCTGCTGCAAGTCCATACTTCAACTTTCGCAAGTCCACCCAGGCAGTTAAATCCCAATCTACATGTCCTCTCGTAGATTCAATCAACACAACTCTTAGTTTGAGAAACATCCACCTTGTGCATCTCAGGAGAGAATTTGCACTTCAACTTCTTGCAAGAGCAATTATGACCGTAGAAGCAGGTCGCATCGCGACACTGCAGACCAGTATGACAAGGTTCCATTCTGACCTGTCGTCGAAACACCAGCTTCTCCTCGTCTGATAACGGGCTGTGGGAATAAACGCAGGCAGGGCTCGAACAGGATCCGATCAAGTGGTATGGCCGACAATACCTCATGCGAACTCTTCCAGTCTTGTGCTTCCAGCTATCCTGTGCTCGCTGGGGAGGTTCTCGGAGGTCTTCATCGATCCTTTGTCCCGCCATATTCACTCGGACTGCACCCTTGACGCTGTCGCTTCCACTGGGACCGGGATCGGCTTTTGAACCTACCGCGGTGGCCCAGGTCGGCGCGGTCGAAACGGTGGCAGGCTGGGACATGGGCTGGGGCTGCCGTGTTGATGGCCGCTCATCTTGTACCGGCGCATCCCGAAAAACGCCGCTCATTGTCATAGATTTGAATCTCAGTTGGTGAAACTCTCGCCCAACGCTAAATCCATGAAGAAGAGTCACCCGTTCAACGACAGACTCGTCATGGGCGTAATCTTCCAACAATCGAACATAGGAATTATCATGACATGCCCCAAAAATGACATGACGGCACGTTGGATTTCCAACAAACTGCCTAAACATACCTGCTTCCACATGAGCTAGTGAATTATATATATCATGCAATACGCACCTTGAATCTTCTTGTCTGCTCGGTCCTTACCGCTCCCAACTAGGACAAAGTCGGTGGTCTCGGATGCCTGCGTAAAGTCCTTCGCGAAATCCAACAAATCACGAGGTGCCTTGACGGTACCGGAGGAAACGAGGAACTGCGATAGGCCAAGTTCATTGGCATACGCCTTGACAACGATGGGGTGGTTCGCCAGCTCTGGTCTCTCTGATTGAAGAAAACCACGAACTCTGTCTCGCAAGTCGAGGGATGCCTTCCTACCGCCATCGCTGGCTGAGTAGTATTCATCCTTGAACTGGAACCGGTCAGCGATGCGCCATGGCAAGATGTGATAGCACGTACAATGTACGAATCGGCGTCGGCATCAATCAAGACCAACACAAACGAGCTTTTCTCCTAGGCCAGGTTAGACACCGTCAATTCGTGCAAACGACCAACACGTACCATAGACTTTTGCAACCTTTCAAACTTGATTCGCCATTCCTCCGCCTCTTGCTGGGAGAAACGCCTCGCCACCTTTTCGCTGTCGAGATCTCGAGTTGCATCACGATACTTGCTGACGACATCCGAAAGTTGACCAGCAAAACCCTACATCCTCTGAGCCAATGCCCCAAAAACTGTAGCAAGCGAATGTGTTTATAATTACCTTGAGCCAAGCAACCCTCTCCTCTTCTGTGGCTTGGATAGCCGTAACGTAGGCCTGAAAGTCTTCCGCAAGATGTACGCTCATTCTCGCGGATGACCCCTCACAATTGCTTGGAAGTGCAAGGAGGCCCAACCTAGGGAGGAGAGGGAAACGACTTCTTTATGCACGTGATAAGAAATGGAAACTTCGAGAGGGTGGCTGCTTTGTTGGCCAACAGCTCTACATACATGTTGGTTGCACAACAGGCGTGTGTCCAATAGGGGCACCCCCATAACCGCCAGAGGGCCGGCCAGGTTGGCTTTCGCGTAAACAATGGTTTCAGGCCCACCCTACTTCTTCGTAGGAGTGGCTTAGAACTACGCGTAAGTTTCAGAGGCCTCTAAGCATTTGGTTGGTGAATGTGCATCCCAATGACATTACATTATTTCCTCTAGCTTTCTTACAGCATCACAGCCCACGCAGCAAGTGCCCCCATAATCGCCAACATACTAACAAGGCTTTGTGGCGAAGCAGCTGACTGGGGTGTCCAAGTGCTATCGATCTTAATACAACTCATTGATCCAACAGTTTTGCTGACAACATTTTTGCTGTTGGATTTGGCCATGAAGAGGGTGAGTATCGGGACAATCTTGTGCACTTCCTCGTACGCAGAGTCAGGAAACGGACCTCCCTATTGCAAAGAAAAGAGTCAGTAGGCACACTTCAAGCCAAGGCAGATATTTGCTCACATCCCAAGATTTGAAAGAATAGAAAAGTGGTGCCAGGTTGGCAGATTTGGGCAACATAGGCCAGCAGTCGCTAGTAGCGTTGTCCTTGCCCTCAATATTGGTAAGGTTAGAGAGGCTTATGGCAAAGACACTTCTTTGAAAGTCTAGCTCCGTGCCAAGGTAGCTCTTGCATGCGGTGATATTGCTATCCTCAAGCTCCTTCTGTACATCTGAACAGATACCATCAATGTACTTGTAAGTAAGTGCGTTCATCGCAACCTCTTGGATGCCGGCAATGCATTCAGGATCGATAATATCAGAGCAGGTGCCTGTGGTGTTCTCCGCAAACTCTTTCGCCGAGGGTTCAAAGAAGACTGCGCAGCCGTGGACTTGATCGAGCGACACATTCTGAGGGGTGCCGAGATAGTAGACGCTAGTAAACAACTCTTCGTCCCTGCTGGTAAGGGAAATATTGACTCCTTTGACAATGGAAAAATCCGCTAGGGAATCTGGGAGATCCGGAATGCGGGTCAGCCCGATGTCGAGGAATGTGTCGTTCCCAACCTTGCACTGATTCTCATCGTTGACCACAGGACATTGGACCGCGTCGCAGCCGACAATGGTATCGGTCAGGTTCTGAGCAAGTGTCTGAGAGGCTAGGAAGAAGATGAGCAGTGGGGCGACGAGCCCTGTCGGCGAAGGCATGTTGACAGAGCCTTACGTCTAGTCATGAGGTGGGCGATAAAGTATAACTAGTGGATGAGTCGCGTAGAAAGGTAAATAACGCCTCTTTCAGATAATCGCGAAAGATCAACCCCTTTTCAGGGTCGTTCAGTGGGAAATTGGATGGTTAGCTGACAGGGGTATGTCACATTGTGAGACACTTCAGCCTTAGCGACGGGGCTAACCTTTTGTAGGAAGAGGATCAAGAGAACAAAGGTCGGCTCTCGGTCCCTTGGCCATCATAACTGGCAGAAAGCAAGGACGAGAGAGCAGCTCAACTTGCATACTGAAGAGAAAGATCCAGTTGTCAAAATTACAGATATTCCTTCAGAGTTATGACGCATTTATACCCGGCTGAGCAAGGTGGAAAATACCTCCGATCCGAAGCGAGCTTAGCGCTCAGCATGGACCTCACCCGATTTTTCTTCAGCCCTGGGATAACAATTCCGAGAATCGGACAATAAGCTTGTTCCAACATCACCTTGAACCATGTGTCTTTGCAGTACAGTCCGCCAACTGGCAAAAGACTATGACGAAACCAAAGCCGAAAGCATAGCTTCGGAGCTAAATCACCATTTGTCAGCCATTCGATCAATCTTATCCAAGTCCAAATCTCTTGCTCGCGCTACTCACTATCACATTACACCCACGAATCAACGCACAGCGAAGATTCTGTCCGTACAATCGTTCAACTCGGATTGCGTCAATGATGTCTATGAAAGATTCAGATTTGACTTGGAAGGCTTTTGGACACCTTCCGACGCGTTAGCCCACGTCGAATTACATCGTCGACTGGCTTGCATCGTCATATTCCTAAGATCCGAGTTGAACGCTTCAGTTTTGGTGCCGCCACGTATCGCTCGCTATTTCGAGGGTCAGAAAGATTCAGAACTTCGTCATGCTGGCAGAAAGTATATCAAGATGGCCCGTCGGCTTGGCAGTATCGGATCGGTCTTGTGGCTGCCCTTAGATGTCCCATGTTCGACGTGAGTGATTAGCCACCTACCGATGTTGGGAGTCTAGTTAACACAGAAACTTAGATACGAGAGATATGTCAATATCAACGATGAGGAAATCTTTTCTCACCTTAACTCTATTTGCTCAGGTGCTCCAAACCGTGATGAGTTTGTGCGGAATCTGATTCTTGGCCAACTCAAAGGTATACTAGCCACTCTCCTTCGCTCGTTCCCTCGCTAAAAACCAGATGGCAGATCCGTCTTTGCCACTATCATACCATAATATCTTTGTCAATTACGCCGACTTACTATTGGACTCGGACATCCTACTCCTTCTTCTGGAAGCCCTTGGTGGCCAGAACGTTCCTGACACTCTTCTAGGAAGCGTGAACCTGCCTCAAAGACGGTGGGGTGCAAATGGCGAGATACAAACTACCGATGCCACTCAATTTGGCCTACCAGTTGAGTTGGTAGATATTTTGTCGGATAATAACCGCCTTGCCCAGTCCCTCACGTCTGTATATATCAAGAAGCACACGCTCGATGATGGGACTGTAACATGGTCCATCGACCCCGTATCTAACCCCCAGCTCTTTTCTAACCTTCTACCGGAGGTGGCCGAAGCCTTGAGGAGTGTTGCTCTTAAACTAGTGTGCTTTGCTTGCCCACCGTGCTATGAAGGAAACACCACCTGGTAAGAGCCCATCACCGCCCACAACAATAACGTCAGTTGCTAATGTCTTCCCGGTAGGTCTCCACAAACAAAGAGCCTGGTCTGGGACTTGATGCACAAGTTGACCCAAGAAAACAACAAGATCGCCAACTCGCTCAAAGATCAACTTGTCGACGCACTTCTCTATTTCTCCGAGCGGGACTCTTTCTCGATCCGTTGCCAGGCTACCCAGCAAGCCAGGGCGTTCTTGCGGCCGTCGATGCCATATTACTTGCATGCCTCAGTCACATTATTCCAAAGCATCTTATACCGCCTTGACGGGGATTTTATAGAGTCGGATGCTCACATACGTTACTTTCTCTGCCAACCCCGTCGTCCTACCACACGAAGAGACCACGCATTGAAAGGCAGACTCCACGTTGTCCTTATCGAAAACAAGATCCAGCGCCATGACACTGATACGGCTCTACGCATATACGAATGGAAGACGGAGCACCCACCTTCGAACCTTGAGCTTGAAGTCACACGCCGCCTCCAGGGCGTAGCAGCGAGTTTCTTTCAGTCCATGGGTGATTTCGACAATGCAAGGGAATCTTTGGAGCAGTATCTACATCTTGGCACTGTTCAACCCATGCGAACGACGACCCGACGACTCATCGTTGCCAGACTGGCAGATATTTATTGTGAGATAGGATGGTACGACAAGGCGAATGAAATCCTCGAGCCAGAGTTGGGGAATATTCGAGAACCCGACAAGAAAAGTCGGCCCTGTCGAAGACTGTTGCTGGCATCAGTGGAAGCCAACATTGGACAAGGTAGAACAGACATTGTTGAGTCAACCATCCAAGATCTAGCTGCCATCGAACCAACGGACACAGAAGACATGACCGACCAGTTACTCCGTATGCGAAGGCTAATGGCAACGTCTCGCGTGGCTCATCAGAAAGGCCATTTTGAAGATGCCCTTCACCTATGGCGCTCCACCCTTCAAGAAATGGAACAGTTCACGGCTTTTCATGCCAAGTACAGTTTCATCGCTGTGGTTATCCACCTTTCTATCGCACATGCTCAGATCGAGCTAGGCGATGTGGAAGATGGTAGGACGTCATGGGACACAGCGGCAGACATGCTTAGAAGCCAACGATGTGAATACGGGATTCCCATAGTGGCTACTAGTTGGCTCAAATACGTCGCTGGAGCAATTCACCAGTTACAGGGATGGCCGTTGAGGATAATGGTGCCTGGCAAGAAACCTGATCTCACATGGGTTTAGGGTAGTGAGGGGGCGTATCAGACTGCTCCGATATGACAGTCAATAAACTGTCTAGGAATTATATTATTGCGATGATCTTGTACTAACTATCGATTCTAAAGGCTGAGTGTGATTTTGACAAGATAACAGTATATTCGAACACCGTGTTTGCTGCGAACATTTTTCGAAGAGGCTAGAGAGTCTAGAAATCATGTCTGGCTTCAATGACACCTTCAAGTTGTGCCCAGACGTTATGCGATACCTTGGAGCTCTCCAAGTTCGTCTCGGCGATTTCAATTACCCCAATGTTAATCTTCTAGAGTGTAAATATGGCATGATTCTCTTCACGTCGGTGTGGATTGCGCGGCAATGTTGCATCTGGAATTGCTCACCAACCCACATGACCCCAAATGCCCCCATCCGACACACTATCATGATTGGGGGAATGAACGAGCCAAAAGTGGACCGGAGGAACGAGCTTCTCACAGTGAGAAAACAAATGTACCTCTGATCCCTGTCAACAGGGATGGACTTTCGGCTAGTCAGCTTCGATGGCTGGGTACGATTCATGCTGGTGCTCTTTCCACGCACGTGGACTTGCAACCCGGTGTTATTCGACATCGAAGAACGAGCTTTGACCAGCCATATTGCCGGAATGCTTCGGAGATGTCGGATTTATAATGGATAGTGAGTTTGGCATGATAGAATTGTCACTGAGAACGCAGACAAATATAGCTTGAAAGAGGACTTGGGGCTAGAAATATTGTATAACATGAATTTAGTATTTATAACAGCCTACTTAAGAGGCATCCGAATCCTTCACCAACAACAGAAGACCAAAATTCACCGAAGCAATTAAAGCCATCCCCCAGAACGGAATTCCAACAAGATTGTTCGCCAACCCCCATCCCAAGACAGTGCCTCCGACAGTTGGACCCAGAATACGCGCAGCACTTGAAATGCTTGAAGCAAAACCGTGGATTGTGCCCAGTAAAGCTGGGCTGGGGGCTGACCCATCGACCAGCATCATTGTTGCTGGTGTCACAAAGACTCGAGATACCACGTGCAAAGATAGCACAGCCGTCATGCAAGCCCAAACAATGACATAGTCGTCCGGTAGTAGAGTCAGGTAGGGTAATATGCAATATACCACAATGCTGAGTGGCAGGAAGATCCGATATGATCTCAGAAGACCAAGCCGGACACTCAGTTTCGGAAAGAGGAATAGCTGTAGGGGAATACCGATGGTTCCAATCGTGCTCGTCGCCATGGCTACTTTCTTGGTAGATAATCCAAGACCGCCAGAAAATTGAAAGGGTAGATGAATTTGGGAACGATCGCCTCTGGGGGATGGTAGGAGAATAATTAAGGCCGAGTTGAAGGTAGCGACGTGGAGGGCTTGAAGAAAATGTTGCAAGAGAGTCAAGCACACGTTCTTGGACAATATCGACGTAAATCGTGTTGGTCCTGCGCTGGCTGACTCGGAATCCCCATTAGGTGTCTCATGGATCTGTTCAGAGTCATCATCTCTGGAGACAGGCTGGTAGGAGGGTTTGTCCTTGCGCCTCTTGAGAATGCTCCCGAGAAAACCTTTCCCAAAGAGTCGTTGCTGTCTTGGCTCATCGTGCCGAAGCAGAGGATGAGTCTCGCCCAAAGCAAAAATGACACCAAGCGCTGATGTGATCAAGAGAAGAGCGCAAACAACGTTGGGGAGCGCATAAGGAAATCTGCTCATCCACTGAACGCCATCATGGCCACCAAAGAATGAGCCTGGTCCGAATAAACCAGGCAGCGAGTCGATAGGGTTAGCCAAGAGGCCACTCATGAGCGGACCTACAATGTTGCCTACATTGAAGCACATTGGTAAAAGAAGGAATGCACGAGAACGGTATCTATCGAGTCGAGAAGAGTGAGTATAGAGAAAGATAGTTAGTGGGAATGCGACTTACCTTTTATCAAGAACAACCTCAGATACCATCGTCCTAAGAACAGCAACATTGCCATTAAGTGCTCCAGCTAGCATCCTAAACAACATAGCAGACCGATATGTAGTTGAGAAACCCATGCCAAGTGCAGAAATAGCTGAACCCAGTAGGCCAATGACAAGAACGCCCTTCCTACCGAGCACCGGGCTATCGGCTGCGCGTCCCCACCAGAGTGATGTCGCGCATTGAGAAGCGGCAAAGGCTGCAGTCAGATGTCCAGCCTGCTTCGCGATCGACGATGCATCTAGGGACTTGTCGAACCATTGTAGCTGGTAGAAGAGATATGCTGTGAGGGATCGCTCACTGATTGGTTCAGCGAGGCGAACAAGCATTATGACAGCTAGTTGGCCTTTGCTAGGCATGGAAGCCCAGGAAACAGAGGGTGGGATTTTTGGCTCATCGGGGGACTGTATTGTCGGCTGTTGGGTAATTCCATGCTCAGAATCTGACCGGTCTTGCTCATGGAGAAGGAGTGGTGTCTCTTCGTCAGGCGTGGCCCTAGCGTGTTGTTTGCCATGCATTGTGATGTAGCATCAACAGATTCTGGTGTTGTTGGAGAGAGAAGTGACAAAGATGAAAGAAGAATTAACAAAAAACCCTCACCACCTCTCAACCGCTAAACCTTTCGCAAAGCAGGGTCGTCCCTAGCCTCCCATCGGGCCGGCAACCACTAGCGACATCGGACATGCAGGGGCTGCCGACTTCTCACAGTGAGAGAACCACCCCTAGTCAGAATCCCTGTCTTCATAAACTTATCAGATCTTTCTTGTGGGCTCCAGGTGGAGGGGGTTCACGGGGTTCCTCGTATAGGGCTAGTGTCGGTGATGTTGCCTCGTTAGTGTTATCAATCTCATCTGATTAGGCTTATCCATTTCTGACTAGGTGGATCAGGACTTTGTTAGTCTGGAATTCTTCGTTTGGTTCAAAAGCAGTGTTTTTCCTCGACATGATCGACATTCCGTCTCAGAAACACATCTCTTCTGACACTGGGCTTACTCTCGCCATCTCAGTGCACTTCATTATTCCTCCTTACTCCTGTTTCTGTTGTGTCATCACACCCCATCCTCGATGGCCCAACCTCCATCCCCCACCTCCTCCAGCTCAAATATAGAGCCGGAGAATGGCCTGGCACAACCTTACGGAGAGAAGGTTGCAGGAGCAGTAGTTGAGGCATCAGATGACTCCAGCTCCGATGGCCGTCAACCAGTCCCCCTGTCCTGGAAGATTGCATCCGTCGTGCTCGTGACGGCCATCGGCTTCGGATCTCAATGGAGCTCAGGTATCACTGCGGCCATGAAAAGCACCATCAAGAAAGAGATGGGCATCACCAATACTCAGTTTTCACTGTTGGAGGCTAGTGAGGATTTCATGGTCACGGCCCTCATGATGGTGAGCGGTATTGTCACTGATAGGATCGGAGGCGCTGGTAAGAAGTCTATTGGCATCTGGTAATCATTTCTAACACTATCCTAGGTGCCATGCTGTACGGAAACTTGATCTATTCTGTCGGCTCAATTCTGGTTGCAGGCGCAGCCCAAACTCGTTCCTACAAGTTCATGATAGCTGGTCGCGTCGTTCGAGCTTTGGGTGACATCGCAACGCAGATCGCCCAGTACAAGGTATTCTCGTCCTGGTTTGCCCCCGGAAACGGCTTCGGATCGACCCTGGGCTTCGAGCTGGGCGTCGGAAAGATGGGTGCATTTGCCGGCAAGTCATCCGCCAATATCATCGCCAAGAAGACTGGAGACTTTGCCTGGGTATTCTGGGTCGGCGTGTTCATGAACATCTTTACCAATGTCATGACCGTCGTTTTCTACTGGTTCACCAAGGTGGCAAACAGAAAGTTCCACGGCATCAACGATCCGGCGACTGGTGAGAAGTTGAGTGAAAAGAGCAAAAAGTTTCAGATCAGAAAGGTGCTCGAGTTGCCATGGTCCTTTTGGGCAGTCATGGCCTTTTCTCTCTTCGAAACAAGCACTGCAATCGTTTTCCTTCAGAATGCTACTGAACTTGCTGAACAGCGGTTTGGAACTGACTCTATTGCGGCGGGATGGTATAGCTCGGTCTTGCAGTATGCTGGTAAGAAGCGAAGATGGCCCCATAGACCACATAATATGCTAATCTCTTCTGACAGGCTTCTTCGTTGTTCCCCTACTGGGTATCTTCATTGACCTTTACGGACACCGAATTTCGATCTGTGAGCACTATACCGGCCTTTTTACGAGAACGATTCCATGCTAATCAAATGCTCTAGTGGTCTTTTGTGGTCTCGGAGTTTTCACATCCATGCTCCTCGTCAACTTTTCTGGAGCCGTGAAAGGAACCGCTGCATCCTTCGGCGTCTTTGCCTTTGCGTATTGCTTTGGACCTACCACAATCATCGATAGTACTCGCACATCTATGTGGGATAGTACAGTATTTGGCTCGGCTTACTCCATCAAGATCACATTGAACAATGCGTAAGAGAACTGATGGCCTTGATATACAAAGTTGCTAATTGGTATTATAGGATGAACATCATCGTACGAGTCATCACTGGAAGAATCCAAGATGCCGACAACAACTCATACGATAGAGTCACCATCGTCTACGTCGTTCTTGCCGGATGCTCAGTCGTTGTTTCTTTGATCCTAGGTATCGTGGCCTGGCGATCTGTGGATCTTGGACACTTGCAGTGGACGAGGAAGATGCGCATTGCGCGAGGCCATATTCTCAACTCCCGGAAGCAGAGGTTCTATGAGGATAATGGAAGCAGGAACAAGAAGATCTCTCTCTTTTGTTTCTGTTCTCTTATTCTTTTGATTCTGGGAAGTTGGTGTGGTTACTTCTGGGGCATCGCTACTGGAAACAACGGCTAAAGGGAGGTGAGAATGGCGGGCTGGGAACTCTCTGTTTAGCTTGGATCTGGAAAGTATAACTACATGTCTGCTTTTCCATATAGGTTGTGAGTAAGAGTTAGAGCATTCTCTAGCCAATTAATCTTGGCTCCCTTAATTAGGAAGGCCGCTCTGAAGTAAACGATCTTCTAGGTCGGTTATCCCGGCTTTAACTATAACAAAGAAAACATTTCCCATACATCAGAGCATCGTATCCCAATGCTAACATAGTGGCGGTTACGATAGGTGGTCAGAGGAGAGAGGGCCAGGATTCTTTAATTAATTATACACCTGCTCAAAACGCGGCCTGTTAAAGGTCTATCCCGATGCATACCTACTGTTTTTCCTAATCCTCTTCCCGTATTTGAAGAAGATATAAGGAAAAGGCATCATTGCCATAGTGAGGAAGGCGAGAAGAGATGTTGCCCAATGATCGCTCACTCCTCTGGACGTCACCACTTAGCTCAAGCCAGGCAATGCGTTGGCTATATCAATACATAATACTTAGGGCTAACTAAGGGGGTCGGGAGGTCGCCTTGACAAACCACTCGTCTTTGGCTGGATAATGCCACCCTAAGGCATGTCTGCAGTTTCACTATATTTTAAGTGTCACTATGTATTTATAAGGTGTAGGGATTAGTAATGGTAAAAGAAGGGAACACTTCTACCTCTCTACGAGGACGTATCATAGCCTCTATTGGACTATAACGAGTATCCCACTAGGAGGAAATTACTTGACTAGGTACCCGGTGCTCGCCACACTCTGTGCCTCACGTACACCAAATAACATTACTGACCTCCGACTCTGCGTCCTCACTCTCAGACGAGTCATAGATACACTCAATGTCATCACAACAACAACAAACCTCGTCGTCTTCCTCTAAACCGAGGCAGTCTTCGTTCACAAATAGGTACTCATCCTCCTCCGTCCACTCGCAGCTCTGTCTCAATAGCTCCGCGGCAGTGTGATGACCCTCTATCGTTGCAAGCTTTACTGCCCGGATAAATTGACAGCGCCCAATTCCGGGGTCGAGAGCCCCATGGTCAATCAAGAGTTCCAGCATATCAAGCCTCCCGTGTTCGGCCGCTCCCTCTAGTGCTGTTCTTCCGTTCCACTTGGCCCCTCGAGCATTGACACTGGCACCGTTATCAAGCAAGAGACGTGCCAATCCAATGTATCCTTTCATGACAGCAAGTTGCAGCGCGGTGGCCCCTCCATCAAATGATGGCGGCGCATTGATGTCTGCTGCCTCCTTCATGAGGGAACTCACGAGGTCCAAGTCACCTAATTCCACCGCTAGCTGAAGTGGGGAGCGACCACGCTCGAGAGTATAGTGGTATAGATTCACGTTCGCTCCAGCCTCTAGCAGGGACTGGACCATCTGGCTGTTCTTTCTCTCAATAGCGATGCACAATGGTGGTTTCTTGACAGGAGCTGACAGAAACATGCCACCAAGCCGCTGTCCATGTTCGATTAGCAAATCTAGACACGGGAAGTTCCCTTTATTGGCGATGACCGTCCAAGTGAAGAGATCGGCACGACACCCTCAGTCCAGAAGTATGCTGAATCCTTGAGGATCCGTGCAGAAGGCCGCAAAGGAAAGGGGACTTGTCTTGCATAGTTCCGGTGAAGCAGATGCATAGCGGCGCCAAAAGGGGGGGTTGTGTCTCTTCCGATCTTCCAAGGGAGGTAAAAATGCAGAGTTGGGTTTCCAAACGGCATGGAAACGATTGAGAAGCTTTTGTAACAGATTGACGTCTCCGAACATGGCAGCCAGACCAACAGCCGTACCTTCCAAGACGTCGTAAGCAGCTAGTCTGGGACGGTTGGTGAGAAGAGAGTCGATAAGGTTTCGATGTTGTTCTCGAACCGCCGCGCATAGTGATCCTGGATCGTAATGGCCGGTATATGAGGGAAGCACTTGCTTAAGCACATTCGGATCTCTAGAACAAATCGCTGCTTCAAGAGCAGACGTTCCAGAACCGTCAGTGTCCTGAAAGCTCTGTATAGAGCTCGCAAGGAGCGTCAATAACTCCACATCCAGATGTCGAATCGCCCAAACAACCTCTCCCCCGGAGAGCTTCGCCCCAGATTTCAAAAGAACTTGCGCAATCTTGGACCGCCTTGAATCAAATTTCAAGCCGTGACTTTCGTAGTTGCCCGTCAACGCAGCTTGGAGTGCACTTTTTCCCGAAGGGCCCTGCTCGTCTGGGCTCCCGCCAAGAGCCAGCGCGACTTGAAGTGGCCTTGTAAGCAATTGCTTTGCAAATAAATATACCTCGCCACCAACCAACCGGGCGCCTCCTTCGATCAACATTGCAATGCAATTTGAACATGACGGTGATCGGGAAGTCGATACGGATTTCAGAATGCAAAGAACTGTGGGAAATTGTCCAGCTTTGGATCGATGAACATGGAGTTTGCTAACCCTAGCACACTCTCCGCAGTTATCCCAATCGATGGCTGCATTCACGTCAATCCCTTTCTCAAGTAGAAATCGTAATAAATTTTCATGACCGTTGTAAGCTGCGAGGAAGAGGAGAACAGGTGACAATCCGCCGTAAAGCTCAAGAAGCACTTCACATGTACTCTGTTGACCGGCCGACACTGCTGCTCGCAACGGAGTGATGCGGAGCTGGTTTTCACAAGAACCAGTAGGGTGAATTTGATGGAGGTGACGGATAGTTTCGGCATCCCCCGTGACAGCAGCGGCAATGAAGACGTCTGGTGTAATCAAATTGGCGTTCAAATTGCCCTGAGCTCGCGCGTGATCCAAAATCACCTCCACAAAATCTTTGCCGGCCATAACAGCAAAGCTCAGTGCATTCATCTTAAAGACCGGAGGGATGTTGCCTGTGAAAGCTTTGGTGACATCAGGACCCCGGCCCAAGATACGTTTGACCAAGTTCATGTTGCCTTGTTGAATCGCTTTGTGAAGGACCGTTTCCCAGCTGGCTAGGCTGCCGCCCTCGAATATAGCGTCCACAATGCGCAACTTGATGTCATCAGAAACTGTAGGATACACCACAAGTACAGCGGCTGGTGTATTATAGTCACCGGCGTATTCGTCAGTTGCACCATACGCCAGAAGCAGCTTAACCAGCTCGTGGAAGCCTATTGCTGCCGCCTCTTGGAGAGGTGTGGTGGGGGCATCCGCGCCTGGTATCCAAAATGCGGGATTCGGGTCTTGACCTGAACTGATGAGCCACTTGATAAGCGCTAGATTTTGTTCTTGGGTTTCGGTCTCTTCACATGTCCAACGGATGGCCTGCTGGAATAGCTTCTCCATAAATGCCTTGATGGTTGCGTATTTGTCGCGAAGATCCCTGAGGTTCATCCGAGGGCCCAGAATGCCGATATTTATGAGGCCATTAACAAACAACGACCATTCCTCATAGGTGTCGAATTCAAGAAGGTTGTTGGAGAGGTGATATATGATAATCTTGAGACAATGGAATACAGACCCCGTTGTGCAGTTGTATTGCATGTCTTGAATTGTGTATAGGAGGTCTTCTCTGTTCCCGTCTGGCATTACCATGCCGATGTTCGCTGCCAATCTGGAGATGGAAGAGTGTGAATTGAGACCCTGGAGTTGTGCAAATGCATGGTTCTTGGTCTGGGCGAGAACAGTCGTGAGAATTCCGCGGGCGCCGTCAAACTGCGCAAACTCGCCAGCCGCTACCACAAATAATATTAGCTACCTATGGCATACCGTTGGAATTCAACTTACAGATCTGGAATTCGTTTTGGAATTTCTGCCAGGGTAGAGAACTTGGCCATTCAAATTCCATTGGAAGTGGTGGTGGCGTGCCAAGATGAACGTATGGTTGGGTGGGAGGTGGTGGGGAAGATAGGCCTGGTCGAATATGTCGCGTTAGAAGAGTAGTTTGAAGAGCCTGGAAGGAGATGGGTTCGTCTTACGTTGAGCAATCAAAGTCAAAGTATCGGGTTTGTGATTATCCTCTGTCCCCCTGGTGATGTTTTCTTGCTTCAATCGTTTGCCACGAAAGATCACCTCGCTTTCCTTGTTCTGGTTCTTGCGCTTCCTGATGTTATGATCCAGATATCGCCATGTAGCTTTTTTTATCTGCTTGAAGAATCCCCATCGTTTAAGCTGAACTTCTAGTCGATTCTTTCTGGAATGTTCAAAACCTGGTTAGTTATCTGTGGGGACGGAGGAAATCACAAGCGCACGAACGTGATTGTAATGTTCTGACTCTTCAGTTTGTCAAGGACGGCCAAGACTGACAGGTCATGGTCCAGGTATTCGGAACGAATGAGGCCCTTGTGTTGCTCCAGTTGTTGATCGCACTCAGGCTTCCGGGTAAGATTCATTGGCGACTGATCTCGAGTTAACTGAGGCTGCGTCGGTTCCGCAGCGGAATCCATTGGTATTTGATCCTGGATGACCTGAAACTGCGCAGGGTCGATTGGTGGATTCATTGGCGGCTGATTTCGAGTTGACTGAGGCTGCATCTCTTGAGCGGCAAAATCCATTAGCATTTGATTCTGGATAAGCTGAAGCTGCATAGGGTCGATAATTGGGTTCATTAGCGACTGATCCCAAGTTGACTGAGGATGCATCGTTCGGGTGGCCGAATCCATTGGTATTTGATCTTAAATGAGATGCATGGGGTCGATAGTTGGGTTCATTGATAACCAGTCTTGGGTCAGCTGAGGCTGCATATGGTCGATAGTTGAGCTCATTGATAACCAGTCCTGAGTTGTCTGAGGCTGCGCGAAATTCACTGGCATTCCATCATAGACTAGTTGAAGCTGCCTAGGATCGATAGTGAGATTCATCGATGACCAGTCTTGAGTTGTCTGAGGCTGCGTTGGTTCGGCGGTAGTGATATCCATTTCGAATTGATCCTGAAATGGTGAAGGTTGGCTGGGATCTATACTCCACGGCGAACCGAAGTTGGCACCATGCTGCGAAGGACCAAAGAATCCAGGCATGAGGGTGACAGAAGGAGAGTGGGTTGTTTGGAGAAAACCATTGTCCTGAGTCTTGGGGCTGAAAACTGCCTCCACGGTGGATTCTGGGACACCAGATGATACCTTCTCGGAGGGAGGCGTAGAATCAGTTGTTTTGTGAGCTAACATAGTGGAGGGTCATAGCGATGAGAGAGGAACTAATATCAACGAAGCCGATGTTTCTGATGTAAAAAAATAAAAGGATGTGATCATTAGGAAATTTCTTGACGGGTTCGGCTCCTAGTTATGTAGGGACGCAGGCAGTACGTATCAATGAGGCCCGGCTGCCTCACATCCGCTGGTTGGGCACGATCCTGGGGGCGGATTGACTCATGCAGTCGTCTATTGGCCTGCCCTAGAACTGAGTGAGGGTGGTTGCACAATGGGCGTACTACGTACATACTCACGCCCGGCTGACATGATGTTTTACCCCCTCCCTATTCGCCTGCCCTTAAATCGGTACCCACAGGTACCATGGCGCTTTGACCCCTTCTGCATATGCTATTGGGCCGTCCTTAGATCGGTAACCCACAAGGCGTTGAGCTTATGGGTACGTATCTTGTCCCGCCCAAATTCATGTACAGTACGACCGTGAGTATAATGCCCATATATCAACCAACTTGACATCCACTATCGTATGGCATTGTTGTCAAAGTCGGTAGCTTCAGCAAGTAAACGGCACGGCACGAGCTTGACTCGTTTCTTGCACTTCGGTTTCCATCCCTACGTCCCCATCCGCCCTACCTCCCCTCCTGGACGCAAAGATACTTGAACATTGGCAATGAATATCGAGGCCATTATCTCAGTGGTAACTCTTGTCGTTGCAACCCCCCCGACCGCCATCATTCTTCACAAGTGGTACAAACAGCACTGGCGCCAAAGATCTTCATGTAGGTCAACCCGCTTTGGATCATTCTGATAACCTGATGAATACTTCTCGAGTGGTGAACTGATTTATCGACCAGCCCCAGCAACGACCCATCCGATTGCAGACAATAGAGCACTTGGACATCAATCGCAGCTCTTCCATATCACAACACATCACACCCTCTCGTTTGGTTTTCAGACTGATGATGGCACTGTGTATGGGCAGGCTCGTCTTGGGGATGTTTAGGGGATAAATCGGGATAAGGTTCCTTAGTTATTAGACGCTGTCCCCTGCGATTAGGGTTGTGATATACTCTGTCGCAATTAAATCAGTGGTGCATTTCGGGTCAGGTCAGCACATATGTGCAGCGGCGGCTGACATGGCCTGCTAGACTTCGACAACTTCATTTTATAACATTGAACAATAGACCGCACCTTTTATCACTCAAAGCCTACTAACCTAACACACTTACTTGAAAGATGGGGCCAATCTCAAAAGCATGGGTAGTTGGCTCGGATGTTGGCGAAGAAAGCGTTGATTGCAAGTTGGCTCATCTTGGTGTTCCCAGGCGTTGTTGGTAATCAAGAAACATTAAAACTCGGGATAGTCGCAATACCATAACGATGTATTGAAACTAAATGACAATGAATGCCCTACCCAAATGTGTTCTTTGAGTTGAAACTGGGAAACCCGAGCTAGAAGATCGAATACTCTACCCACTACGTCTTTGCCATCATGGTCACAACTCCCTGTTAACCAGGATGCAAACCTCGACCAAAGGAAACCGTCCTGGTAATTTTTGGCTGTCCTTAATTCAGTGACCAAAGACGTCATCTCGTTGTAGTAACTCTCACATGCTTGCCTTCTTTCATGTCTTTTTGTCAGCCACATGGCTTCTTTACTTTGTGTTTGTCTTCCTGCAATTTTTCTAACATCATCCACAAGGCCTGCAATCCGAGGGTGTATCCATTCCAACGATTTCCTGTTATCTTGTCGATAGTTTCGCGGGCTTAGGAAACGTAAAATTTTCGTATAATTTAAGTGCACCTATTGCGTGTCGCTAAGAACACTCCCTGAGGGCTGCAGATAGCCAGAAGGCTAAAAGAAAAAAGGCCACTGTGTTAGCATTGGGATATGATGCTAGGATGTGTTGGAAATGTGTTCTTTATTGTAGTTGAAGCCGGGATGACCGTCACAGCAGATCGCTAAGAACACTCTACCCTTTACTGCTTGGTATGGATACAAGGGTCCACTCACCGAGACGCTTTTTGCAAGGAAACCGTGGACAGTACAGTCCAGTTGGCTAAATACCTAGCATAAGACGTTGTTAAGAAGCTGTGCATTAATACTGGATGTATCGGCAGAAGCTTGTGGACCGTGATACGGATGAGGGAGTTGTGTTGATGGCCAGTCTTTGAATCAGCCCTCAACATTTAGCTACGATATTGTGAAAACAGAATTGCACTAAGCCTCCTGCAAGATCAGATAGCGCTCTAGCAGTGGGCCCAGAATGCGACGGCTGCACCTGTGCACCCTGAGAGGTGCGCGCTGAGCTACCGAGGATAGTACCATGACAGGAGTCAGCACCATGAAAGCTGGGTGATTTCATGGACACTAACAAAAAAGAGAGAAAAGGCGGTAACGCTCCATCATCCTAATAGCCCGTTTGAAATGCCAACTTTCGCAAGTTGCGTTGCCGCCCTCTCAGCCTGGTCGGACTCACTCTTGAATTTGCCAGGCTTCCCTCGAGGCACACACAACTTCTCGGGGAGCCTGAAAATGCCTCCCCCGGGGAATGAAGACAGGTGGGGGCGCCGCCGTCAGTGTTAGTACACCACCTAGATCCGACGACATTCCTGTTTGACGTCTGGGACCTTGATAGAACACGAGAACCAGCGACATCGGCAACAATGACGTCGAGTAGAGGCCTCCCCGGAACTTCTAGTTGCTTCTTTTCTTCGAGGCTGTACAGCGGTCGCAAGGGTCTGTATTGGGGCTGCAGGCTGTTGGCACAACAGTAACCAAACAATCCGCCAAGCGAGCCAGCCACACCACACACCAGACCGCATCGTCTCCAAAGATTGGGTGGTGTTTATGGATACCTTCAAGGGTATCTCATTGGATACAGACAAAAGACAGCAAATCATGTTCTGTAGAAGAATGCCTAGCAAGGGATCCAGGACCCATAAACGCCACCCAATGTGTTGAGTTGATACGGTAGGTCCAACCTGAGTTGTGATGGGGTTGAATCACACTGCACCGCCGCTGCACTTGGTCTGCTGACCGGCCGAGATCCAGAAATTTCTCTGCGTCAAATTTACAGCACGTCGGTTGCCTAGCCCGGCCTGCCTTCGAGTCGTCTTTCTGGGCCCTTTTGTCTTCTTAACTCAACGCATGTTACATTTAAGGAGACAGACAACGCGCTCCTATCAACTCTACATCAACTCTATATCAACTGAATCCTTTATGAACTCGCACATTGTACCTACCTTGTCTCAAAATTACGTCATTCCTTCTCCCTCGCTGCCGTCATCCACTGAGTCCCCATGTCGGACACTCATCGTCAGCTACGCCATAGGACAGACCATGAGCGAAAGGAGAGACCCGAGGAGGATCATGGATTACCTGAACGGAACTGGAGGAGGAAATTCGGCAAATGGGCATTCAACGGCCTGGAAATAGCCGCTGGGCGACGGTCGATCTTGGGACGACCACGGATACTACGACGTCCTTCGCGCGATCGACACCGCCGTGATGAACACGATCGTCGCCGCCGTCGCCGAACAAAATCACCGTCAAAGGGTCGTCATCGGAGCCCCGATAAATCTCGACGGGAGCGGAGCGATGTTCCAAACCATCCATGGCCACACGAACATCCCCCCGACATCTCAAAGCCCACGTCGCCCACGTCGTCACGCTCCCGGGCAAGCTACCACGCGGTCGTCGTGAGCGGTAAAGACCTCGGCGGTATTCGAGTCGATGCACATACCCTCCAACACAGAGGCTTCGACCATATCAACACCCCGAGTCACTTGGACGACGATCACCATAGCCTCTCCGGGCATGTCGGGTCTGATCTATCTGACTCCGGCGATGGCTATGACAGTGATGTCAGTGAAGCGTCCTCGTGCTTAGACACGAACCACAAAAAGGACATCGATATTGCAATCCCATCTACTCTAGATGATGGACGCAATAGCGATGTTAACAAACCCCTTTCTGGCCCTGAACCAGATAACAATAAGGACCTCATCGTCAATACCCCGTCTGGTTTGGAAGAGTTGACCGCGAGCCCCCGCGGTACTCCACCCCATTCACAACAGGTTCCAACTACAGCACTCAAGTTTGATACTCTGGATGACGCGGATGACGACTACGATGGTCTCCCCGCCGATGGCCTCCCTGCCGATGGCCTCCCTGCCGATGGCCTCTCTGCGGATGCCTCTTCTGGTCCATCTGATTCGGGCGGAAGCCATGGTGGCAATCTCAACAGAGCCCTCTCCGGTCTAGAAACAGATCACAATGAGGACCTTGACGATGCTACCCTTTCTAGTTCGGACGAAGATACTACGGTCGACTCGGACGAAGACTCTGTGGATCAAGCGGAAACTCCTCCGTCTTCACACGAGACATCAGGCCGAGACGACGACGAAGATAGTGATTCCGAGTCCTGGACGTCCGACTCGTCTGAGGACCAGGTAGAGGATGGCTGCCAAGCCACGGCCAGTCTGTCGCAAGTTGCAAAGACAGACCCCGGCGATACATTCTCCAAATCGGGGGAGAATAGAGATGCTCCTCTTAGCTCTGGCCCACTTCACCCAAGTGAAGACCACGAGGCAGAAGACACCCCCAATTCCGTCATCCGTCTCCAAGACATTGTCGATGCAGATAGTGGCGACATCTCTTCTGACTCTGAAGATACATCTTCCGGTTGTGAAGACACCCCCGATGTCGTCACCCGTCTACAACAAACTGCAGCCGCGGATAGTAACGACACATCTTCCGGCCATGAGGATACCCCTTCCGAGTCTCAAGACATCTCTTCTTCCTCTGAAGGAATGTCTTGCGACTCTGAAGATACCTCTTCCGAGTCGGAAGATGAAGGCACCTCTTCTGACTCTGGAGACATCTCTTCCGATTCCGAAGATACAACTTCTAACTCAGAAGCTACCCCTCCTGACTCTGAAGATGCCTGTGCCGAGTCAGAAGATGAGGATATCTCTTCTGACTCTTCTGACACCTCTTCTAACACTGAAGACACCTCTTCTAGTTCCGAAGGCACCTCTTCCGACTCAGAAGACACTCCTTCTGACTATGGAGATACCCCTTCTCACTCAGAAGATACCTTTTCTGACTCTGAAGATGCCTCTTTTGAGTCGGAAGATGAAGACCTAGCGACAGGCGATAGTGATGGTTCAATTGACGATTCCTCTGAGAATGAGAAAGAAGTCGATGATAGCCTTGGCCAGGATGAGGATTATACCCACATACTTCCTCAGCCGAGCCCAGAGAAGCGAGAGAAAGCTTCGACTATCGTCCCTGTTGATCCTGTTGACCCCGTTGTTCCCTCTCCACCACAAGGGAATGTGGCCGGCTCAGAAGACTCTATGCCAGAAGTTTCACCAAGCCATAGTGCCTCTGAAACTGAGAGTCCTAGCCCTCCGCAGTCGTCTTCTCCTCTCGTACTACCTGTTTATCTCTATCCGGGATCGATTGTTAGGAGAAGATCAAAGGATGACCACCATCCTTATATCATCATCCGGATCGAACAGTACGAGAATGGAAAGACAATTTTGTGGGCATGTCTTTGCACGAGTCGCCCCCAACTCGAGAAGCTTAGAAGGCAATACGGGAAAAGACAACGCGGGAAAAGGCAACACGGAAAACTGAAACGGTGGAAGAAACACTTCATCTACCTTGGGGGCAAGGAGGTCAACCCAAAGGGTTTCGAAACGGATGGCCTTCCAATGCCAACAAAGCCGGAGGTCGAAATCCAAGGCCCCCTAATGCCCCTTTTCACCTTCCTCGAACTTGACGAGTATGGCCCTTTTGAACCTGAAGATTTTGAAATATTTTCAGATGACTCAGATGATTCGGATGACCAGCGCTATCTAACTCTTTCAAGTTTGAACAAGGTTTTGAAACAATGCAAACAACATGGTCTCAGAAAGAGACCGATACAAGTTGGTCGCAAAAAGAAACCTAAACGACATGGTCGCAAGAAGCGACCTAACCGACATGGTTGCAAAAAGAGTCCTCCTGGGAGCGTCCCCGCCCGCGCAACCGGAAATACTCATGAAAGAATCTTCACGTAAGAATCTTCGATCTGTCACAAACATCAGTTTAACCTAACGGGCTCTCTCTGTCTCCAAGCATCACTGCAAATGGAGATAGGGGGAGAGAGCCCAAGGCCGACTCGATATCTGACAGCCCACGGACCCCCTGCCCAACATCTGCCATGATGTTCGCCAAGGTCCAGACTGATCACTCGATTATTCTTTTCTTTATTCGATTCGACATGAGTAGCCAATCTCAGAGGTTATGGTTTTGCCCAATTGGGAATTCCATTAGTATGATTGATTCGCTATGATGGCATGGTGTCACACGTGTTCTCCCTCCTGGCGGATGAGTTCAAGAGACACCCCCTGCCCTTCGACGAAAAAAAAAGAAAGAAAAATCTGTCAGTCTCTAAAAACAAAAATATCCGGGACTATCCCCACTGGCTTGGTTAATGCCTACCAGCTAGAAAAGATGGAAACGTTGCTTTGTTTGGAGGCCGTAGAAGCACACGCTCATTAACACGCACGGAAAGGGAATTCTTTTATGTACACTTGCTTTCGTCAACGCACTGAATTTGAATATCTGTTTACTGCATGGAATCATTCGAGACCTATCCTGGTGCTTTAAGTTAGTTGGCGACAACAGCTGGAGGCGGCCATCTGGAAAGAGTGACATCCTGGGAACCATCGGTTGGGCAATTAATCATAGCTGGCCGATACTCCCAGTCAAGGTGGTATAACTGACGGAGTACTTTTGCCTACCTAGTATACAGTGACTACATGGCAGCTATAGGATGTTAACTAAGTTCTGGTGTATTTTGGTATTGAGGGAAACTAATCATTAAATACAAAGAAAGAAGGAAAGAAAGAAAGAAAATAGAATTTCACCTGTCTCCCTGATACGTCTAGACACATGTGTTGACCGTGGCTTCGCCCTCTGATATACACAAACTATTCAATTTACTTACGCAAGTCGCAGTTTCCTCCGCTCCAACATATCGCTCTTAAGCGTCGAAGGCTCAATAGTTAGCAGACCGACGCGCTCCCAATGTGTAACCGCGTCAATCGCCGACGGTTGCACCTCTTCCACAACCAGCACATAGACTTGGTTACTTCTATAAGCCATGTCTGACGATTTACCCAGCACAATGCCTAGCCATGACTCCTCAAGCAATCTTTATCGTAGACTTGGAACGAACCTGACGTCTTTACCTCCCGGCGAGAGAGTGCCGTCTTTTTGATCAAGCGCAAAGTTCCCTTCCCACACATCGTCGCCAATACACACAGTGCCTTTCCATTTCATATCCGTCCTGAGGAATTGTTGCCGTTCGTAGAACCGGGCCACGACTATGTTCGCCGTAATATCAAGTATATGATACTGAGAAGAGACAAAGCTGGACTGGCTCTCCTTGGCCGCTGCATTCCTCAGTTGACCATAATAATCACTCCAGGGCATAGAAGCAATGCCGTCGGTAAGCACGATGGACAATTCCACGTCAAATCCGTCAGCAAAGGAGACCTGGCAGGTTCTCCATAGTGACGATGCACTACACCATTCCACCCTGCCCATGACCAGCTAGGGAACCCGGGGCGTCGGGTGCCCGGAGACTGGAGGGTCCAGCAGAGACCACTGACGAAGCCGGTAAGGGCTCCGGTCTTGTCGCTGCCAGCATCATTACTGGTAGCGAGCCGCTCGCATGAAGAACTGGGTTTTTCGAAATGTAGGATCGGAATGCCGCAGATGTGATAAACCGCGCTCCGCTTGTGGGTGACGTATACCCGGAGGATGCCCAGCATCGCGTTCAGTGCATCTGACTGATATGTCAGCTGCCGCCCCGTGTACTCGGCCAGCCGATCGAATAGATCGCTGCCGCCCTTATGTGAAGACGCGATTTTTGACTGCTTGTAGACCCACGAGGGTGGCATCAGGCGCCCGTTCAGATGGGCCATCTTCCGTTCCACTCCTGGGGGAAGGCGGATGGCCTCACGGGCGAGGAGGTCGCGGCATTCGAACGACATCTCACTCTCTGAGAAGAAGAGGCGGCGGCGAGCGAGAAGTCCCTCCTGGTAGGTCCACCCCCGCGTCATCCAGGCCGAAGACTTAATTTGATGGGCGGGGTCGGGGGGGATTAAGGTGAGGGCGTGGCCCTTGATCCGCGCGGAGGGCTGTGACACTCGGGGGCATCGGCTGCTTACGCCGGGAAGGCCAGAGGATGATGCTTGCCCGGCTGTGGCCACCAACGTCACTTCGGCATTTGCGTATACCAAGTCCATACTCTGTAACTGTTCTTCCTTCACCTTGCTGTCCCCTTCCTGGAGGATGCAGTACCTATCCACCCACAGGAACCCAAATCCAAGCCCCAACGCCACGCTGATGGCATCTTCGACGACTGCCTCGACACTCCTATGTCAAGACTATCTCGTGGGAGGTTGCTGTTCAACTTTCTTTTCTCTCCCCAGCTGGCAGCAGGAGGGGCCCCCCATACGTAGCTCAGAGCCACATAGGGGGGAACTTGATCCCCCTGCTGGACTATCCTCCTCGCTGCGCAATCAATAAGCCAAAAATGCGGCACGCGGACTAGCGTTCGAGGGTTACACCGCCGCGCATGCTCTTTGCGACAACGCGCAATCCAGCCCTTGGCAGCGGCAAAATCGACTCCGTCTTCCACCCTAGCAATGGTAATGGCATGCGTCTTGTGTTCGCAGTTGGACCCGAGCCGGCCGATAGAGCCCAAGTTGAGAACAACGCGGGCAGCGTCATATTCCCGCATGTCTCTCTCCATGGCCCATGTTGGACGAGGAACAACACCGAGTAACATGGTGTCGATCCAGTGACCCATGAAGTGTTGCCACGAGACTAGCAAGTCATGGCAGAGCCACGTTCCTGTGCTGGATAAGGCGACTAGTGAAAATTGACTGCCGTATGTTTCTTCCGCCTCATCTACCTCAGCAGGAACTCGCCAACGACAACTGAGAACTGCAATCAGTTGACACATGGGACATTCCCTTGTCTTCCACGTTTCGTCCACCCTCCCCAACTCGGCAATGACACGCCCTTTGTAGTGGGTGTCCCGAAGAGCAAATGCCTCATCTAGGTTGATGCCGTTGTACCTTGCGCACAGGTTTGCATATTGCCTTCTGCCAGATCGAGATGTTCTTGTTGCGCACCTAGTGGCAGGAGGATATCTCTTGCTAACTGGTGTTGTAAGTGATGCTTTGTCGTCTCTTCAACGTCCGTCCTCCCGAACATGGATCCAAACGAGCTCGCGGAGCTGCTTGAAGAACGTCGCCGGTCTAGGTCAGCGCTTGAATCAACCGATTCCCTTCTGCTTTGCAATTTGGAATCCCCACCCATGTGAGATGTTCCATCTGAAGAGCTGTCTCCAGAATGAGCTTCAGAATGAGCAGCGGCTGTAGGAGACTCATTGCCTTCGTCTAAAGCGCCTCGTTTGCGCAGTAGTGACATGACCGTCGCATCACCCATCCTTCTGGCGAATGCCATGGGCGTACGTCCGTCCCGGCTTCGTTGGTTCACATCGAGGTCTTCCCGCTCAAGCAAAACCTGTACGAACTCGTTAGCATACTCGCCTTGGATGGCCCGGATGAGCGGCGTCAGCCCTTCTGCGTCTTCGGCGTTTGGGTCTACCGCCCGGATCTGGAGAAGTCGCCGCACAACCTCCTTTCGCCGGCCAGTGGCTCCAAAAGACATCTCATCTAGGAAGCGCATCGGGGCAACAACCCATGAGAGAGGGTTTCGTCCAGCGTTATCCCTTGAGTCTGGGTCGACGCCATCAGAGGCAAGGAAGAGGTCGACTAGTCTCGGACTGACAATTTCGCATGCCACTGATAGTGGCGTCCTCCCCTCAGGATCTGCGGCGTCTGGGTCGATACCTTCTGCACGTAGCAACGCCTTCATAGTGTCCTTCCAATAAAACTCCCCTGCGACAACCATACGCAACGGTGTCCAGCCTCTTGTATCCCGAGCGTTTGGGTCGGCTCCTTCAACGGCCAAAAGCCTCTCGACAATATCCGCACGACCTCTCGAAGCGGCAAAAGCCAACGGGGTCCGTCCTTCAACATCCCTTTTATGTGCCTCTATGCCAGGTTGGGAAAGCAGCAAGTCAACCACGCCCATGTGTACGCCCCCTGCTGCCAGTGACAGCAGCGTACTTCCCGAATCCTCGTACGGATACGCCATGAGGGTGTTCACGTCGAAACGTCCCACCTTGAGAAAAGCTTTCACCACGTCGGCATGGCCCTTGCTAGCAGCCACTGCCAGTGGCGCCCTCTTGTCTCCAAAGCCCAAGTCTATTCTGGGATGCTCTAGAATTACCTCGACCAGACTTACGTGTCCATTCTCGGCCGTATAGTAGAGCGGGGTGTTGCCCTTCTTATCTCTAGAGTTGGGATCGACCCGAGCGTCAGCAAGTAGTCTTTTGAGCACGCCGTAGTAATTGTGCAGCAGTTTATGGTACTTGGCGTAAACCGTATCCGTCGCTCGGGACAGCGGTGTTCTCCCTTGGTTGTCTCGGCAGTCTGGGTCGACTGTTTCATTCATTAGTAGGGCTTCCACCACGTCTTCGTGACCACCTTTTGCTGCCAATAACAAGGGAGTACGCCCCTTGTTATCTTTCTGGTCGATCTCTACCCTTCCGTCCGCCATTAACATGTCGACAATGTCTCGAAATCCGTTTTTTGCCGCGAGGGCGAGCGCCGTTCTACCGTTGTGGCTTGCGTCCGGCTGAATGGCCTCCGTGTCAAGCAATAATCTGACTACGGGAGCATGTCCTTTCTTCGCTGCCACCGTAAGCGGCGTAAGTCCTCGAAATTCATACCCCCCGCTGCGTGGATATGCCGTACTAGGGTCAACGCCGTGCATTACAAGCAAACTCTCGACGAGCTTCGCACTTCCAACGCTGGCAGCGGCAACCAGCAGGTTACCACAAGGCTTGTCGGAGTCGGAGCTTTGGCCAATGCCATGCTTGTCGAGGAGCCTGAGGGCAATGCCTTCATACCCGTTTTGTATGGCCAATTCAAGAAGTGTGATGGGATTGTCTGATGGTGATCGATCCGAATAAACCTCGGCGTGAGCGTCAATACCATCCACTCGGGCCAACATCTCCGCAATCTCACTGAACCCATTGCTTAACGCACAAGAAAGAGGTGTATTACCTGAGATATTGTGGTAGGAGTCAAGTGGTCTTGGGTTCAAGTCGGATAACTGCCCACACTCTATGAGCACTCTCACCACAGCCACATGGCCGTTTTCCACCGCGCACCATAACGGAGAGGTCCTGTCCAGGGCTTTCCAGTTGGGGTTCGCACCACGCTCGAGGAGTCGTGATACGATAAACGCGTGGCCGTTGTTCGCAGCGTGGAATATGGGGGTTCGACCTCTGCAGTCTCTCACGTTGACGTCCAAAAGCGACTCCGCTAGAAGGACCTTAAGGATCTCATCGTTGCCTGCCTGTGCGGCGTATGAGAGCGCTGTACAGCCATCATCATCTCTAGCGTTGATAATAGTAGACCCATTATTTTGTGCGAGCAAAGCTGAGATGAGATTGGTCGCGCCGGTGTGCGCCGCAAGATGAATTGCCTCTGCCCTCTTAGGGTAAGATTGGCTGACATCGTCGCAAGGTTCTTTGAATCCCATGGGCCACATCTGGGCTGCGGTGTGTTTTGCCTGCAGGGCTCCCTCCCACTTGGTCCTGTCACTAAGGAAGTCTTGGATCACTGTGTGAGATAGTAGCTGCGGGCTGATGTTTTGGATGTGCTGGCCCCAGTGGCACGCAGCGTAGTTGTACAATGGGCTCGACCGCAGCCGTTCCGTGAGGTCCTCGTCTATCTTGCAAGTGCCGCCGTCGGATTTGCTCAGTAGATACGCGATGCATGCTCTTCCCACATCATCCTCGGCACGCGAAAGACGCCGGCGGAGATAGTCTTGGGCCGTTCGGCCATACAACCGGATGCAAGAAGAGCCGTTGATGCAGTCTAGGCGTGTGAGCCCGCCACAGGAGGAGACAACGGATGCAACGCTAGTAGGGTTGTCGTCGAAGCTCGGTCCAGTACTTCCGTCGATAGATATCGCCAACGCCGCTTGTAGTTCGGGGATGAACAGGGGTCGCTTGGCAAATGTAAGCCAAGAGAGACAGCGCTCCGCTAGATGTGCGCTGTGAGGAACCTGCGAGGCGATCTTATCCATGACGCTACTGTACACATTGTCGTAACAGTCAGACCCGGTTGGCGTCTGGGCTATGTGACTAAGTACCTCGCACAATGGCATCGATACGAGGA
The DNA here is from genome assembly GCA_003947015.1 of Fusarium sp. AF-6. Lineage (NCBI taxonomy): Eukaryota > Fungi > Ascomycota > Sordariomycetes > Hypocreales > Nectriaceae > Fusarium > Fusarium sp. AF-6. The sequence continues at coordinate 80,215 of NKCJ01000023.1, forward strand.
GATCGAGGTAGAGCTTAGCTAGCAGAAATCTGGAGTATAATGTCAGTCGCCTTGTTTTAGGTTCGTTGGATGGTCAAATCGGAAGCACAAACCGTCCACCTGCCGCCGCCACAGTTTTTGAAATGACATGGCTCCGATTCTCAAAGTCTGGTGGCAGCTTATCCGCCATGTACATTTCCAAGTCCTGCTGCCGGGCACGTATTTCAAGTATCGCGGTGTTTTCGAACTGCCTCTGAATCGCCGGAGCCGGGGCCAACCGTTTCGCCATGTCACCAGCACGTTCAAGGCAATATTCTCCCTCTGGATCTCGGCGAGGAGGGCGAGTAGCGCGTCACGGGAGGTTTCGGGGCATTCGTCCAACGCGTCGAGGATTAGGAAAACCGTCGAAAAAGTTGCACGCCTCGTGATCTGCTCTTTTAGATAGCGAGAAATGCTCACTGCGTCGGGCGTGGAAAGAAGACGCCCAGTCCACTCGTCCCTCCATGACGGGCCCGTCGGTCTATCTGAAGGCAACCATCTCGAGGCGAGCTGTTCCGAGATGCAAAGGGCTATATTATAGTATAGTTGTTCCTCGTCATGGAGCGAATCGAAGAAGACATAGACAATGTTGGCGGTCGTCTGTTGACTCTGATCCTCGATAGACACGCCACGTGGCTCATCCCCGCGAAGTCGATCTGTTAAGTCTCGGACAAGGAAGGAGGCTACAACAGACTTGCCGGCTCCAGGCTCACCGAAACAGAACAGCGTCTGCGGACTAGATCCAAGCCATGTCCTATACTCGGCCGACTCCAACAACCAGTTGAGCGTTCCGGGGTGCCGTTTGCTGGCATAGTCAGCCAGCTGAGGGCTGTAGTCGGTTTCTGTGAGCCGCTTTGTATCGTAGTCTGAACTCATCGAGACAGTTTGAGGCAGCAAATGCCATAAATGTTTGATCCTACATTGAGGCAATTTGAGCTCTTTGGCGAGTAATACTCAGGCGCCTAGGTGGCGCTGTCTAGATGCCTAACTAAATTCTGTCAGCAATTATCTCGGGCAGGCGCTCATACACAGCTGTGCGTGCATGGGAGGCCGAAAAGTGAGGCTTGTTAGTAAGCCTAGTAACATTGAAAGGTTCTCTGCCTGACAATGGGAGATTTGAATAGTTACTAGACAGGAAGACGCCACCTGCAGATATATGCACGGTTGGATACGTTGTGCAAGCTTATTGACCGCAATAACTAAGCAAAATAAACCACAGAGGGAAGCTTAGGAAAGCAAGTATTAATGTGTAGATTAGGTGAATTCATAATATACTTGCTTCGTCGCCACAATCCTGCCCTTCTGACATACCTACACAGACGACATGCATCTTCCACTTTAAGAAGGCTTTGTAGCTTGGGAGGCGGCGGCCAACACTATAGCCCCTACTTCCAGCTAACATCCATGTAATCTAGGATGGCCTTTCTTATTCTGCCCGACTCTCCTTTAAACAGACCTCTTCGAGCGAGATGCATGACAAGGTCGTATCAAGTCCGACCCGACACCGAACCGAAGGTGTGCCATTACTACCATCCGGATTCCACTTTTGGCATGCCGGGATCTAAGACACGGAAACTCTCCTGGTTGGCTAGGTCAGAAAACGCCAAGGGGGTTCTTGATCGAGTCCGAAAACGACAATCTCAGGCACCCCGCAAAAGTTTAATTCACACAGATTCCATCTTATCTCCGAGTCAAGTCAAGTCAATGCCGCCTTTCTTGAATGAAGCCCGTGTCTAACTGCCGATAATCGTACAATCCCCCTTGTCACTACTATGCCGCCACCGCCTCCAACTGCACAATCTCTTCCACCTTCTTAGCACTGTTGCTCGAAGGATCAAACTCGTAGTCTAGCCACTCGGTCGCTAATCTCCTAGCAAGCTCCAGCCCGATCACTCGCTCACCGAAACACAGCACCTGCGCGTTGTTGCTCTTGACGCTCCGCTCGATGCTGAAGCTATCGTGGGCTGTCACCGCTCGGATACCCTTCACCTTGTTTGCAGAGATGGCTACCCCTAGACCTGTGCCACAGATGAGGAGTGCTCGGTCTGCTTTTCCTTCTGCGACTAGGCGGGCTGCTTCTGCTGCGCGGAGGGGGTAGGGGGTTTTATCTGCGTGGTGGTTGGAGCCGACGTCGAGGACCTCTTCTACGCGGCCGTCGGACTCGAAATCTTGCTTGATGGCGTTTTTATATGAGATTCCTGCTTCCTGAAGAGAAGGTGAGCTCTGATTAGAAAGATGGGAATGATGGAACAACTCACATCGCAGCCCATTGCAATTCTCCACTTTGGCGCCATGATTGCTTCAGATTCGGGAAAGGATAAGCGACTTGTTTTTTTTTTCTTGTCTCTTCTCGTCTCAGGGTAAGGAAAAGGGCAGGCTTCCTGTGCAATTTTAATACTCGTGGTGACCCAGCCATGTCGCAGAATTGGGCAAGCCGTCGACTAAGAGGAAGATGCTGGCTCAGAGGAGCCATGTGACTGACCAACCCCGCCCAAAGATGATCTAGACTTGTCACCAAAAGGGAATTCCGGGGTAGAAAACTGCTCTGCCGACTCCAGCTTCTTTGCTGTCGTGGTAATGACATGCCGAGATGAATTTTCGGAGTAATCCGAACCAGGGCCGATCGACGGGGGTCCGGCCTGGTGTGGGTTGCGGATTTCCTATTTGGGATAACCGGGGGAGGTCATCTGGACGGACCAAGTCTTTGGGAATCGGGATACCAGGATGGCTTTAGAGGGTAAAGCAACACAAGTGAGAGCAAGAGGTATCTTGTTAACAGTGAAGAGCTTGGGAGGACTGGAATTCTCTATCACGTTCAGTTCCGGTGATAATAGTTTACTTGGAGAGTCGGCTCCGTCCTCATTAAAGGGAGTAACACCGATGATGGTTCTATTAAAGCACCCAAATGGGCTGATTATCCCGTTCTCCGTCTGAGTGCATCTTGTTCATCTCTAAGCATCATCAGAATAATACACACAACCATGTCTACACGACATCTCTTCGACTCTCCCGAGGGCCTCGTCAACAAGGCGCTACGAGGCATCATTTCCTACAACACTTCCCTTAGACTCGATGAAACAAACCGTGTTGTCTACGATACAGAACACCGAAGGTCCAATGTCAGCATAGTCAGCGGTGGTGGCTCCGGCCATGAGCCAGCATGGACTGGATACGTTGGCAAGAACATGCTCGCCGCCTCCGTCCAAGGCGACATCTTTGCCAGCCCCAGCACCAAACAAATCCTGGCCGCCATAGAAGCCGTCCCTAGCGATGAAGGAACTATTCTCGTCATCACAAACTACACCGGTGACTGCCTCCACTTTGGACTCGCCAATGAGAAAGCCATTGCCAGGGGACACAGGTGTCGCATGATCATCTGCGGGGATGACGTCTCAGTCGGCCGCAGGGGAGGAATAGTGGGCCGGAGAGGTCTTGCAGGTCAGATCGGCGTCCTCAAGGTGATGGGGGGAGCTGCGGGTGCTGGACATTCGTTGGATGACGTTTACAACCTTGGTGTTGCATTCTCGGAGCAGATTGTGTCCATTGCTGCTACCCTCGACCACTGTCATGTGCCCGGGAGGAGTCAGCATGGTGCATTGGCTGTTAACGAGATTGAGCTTGGTACCGGTCCTCACAATGAGCCTGGATACATGAAGCTATCGCCAGCTCCCACTACGCCAGAGCTTGTGCGGCAGATCCTCAAGCATTGTCTGGATGAGAATGATCCGACACGGGGATATGTCAAGTTTGCCCCCAAGGACAAGACGATTCTTCTCATTAGCAACTTTGGTGGTATCTCTCATCTGGAGTTGGGGGCCCTTCTAGATGAAGTGCTTGAGCAGTTGGCCAACGAATGGGGCATCGAACCATCACGCACTTGTGCCGGATTCCTGGAGACGTCTCTCAACGCGCCTGCCTTTTCCGTATCCGTCATCAATGTTTCAGCCGCGGCGAGAAACTGTCGGTACTCGGTTGACCGGATCTTGGACTTCTTTGATACAAAGACGAACACCTTTTGGGAGTCCATGGCTGGGTCACAGACCAGACGATGCAGTCGCAAGGAACAACTCGTGCATCCGCCCAAGGAGGCCGAAAAGATCATCAATGACGAGACGGACCTGAAGATTGATGCTACTCTCCTGGAAAAGATGTTGCGAAGTGCCTGCGATGCAATTATTCAGGCGGAACCTCATCTAACCAAGTGGGATACCGTCATGGGTGATGGCGACTGTGGAGAGACGCTCAAGACTGGAGCGACGTCTCTGATTCAGGCCCTAGATAAAGGTTTGGCCAGATCTGGCTCTGTCGTTGCTGTTCTACAAGAGCTCGAGGACATTGTTGAGAGCAAGATGGGCGGAACACTCGGTGGCATTCTCGGCATCTTCTTTGTCTCGCTCAGAACAGCCGTCGAAAAGAACAGTCATATCGCCCGCTCAAACGGTCCCATCGCACTCTGGAGCGAAGCCCTTTCGCTGGCATTGGAGAACCTGAGCAGGTACACCCCCGCCAAGGTAGGCGACCGTACCGTCATGGACACTTTGATCCCCTTTGCCGAGATCATTGCCAAAGCTGGTTTCGTCGGTGGTGTTGAGGCTGCTGTTCAAGGTGCTGAGGCGACAAAGACTATGAAGCCTAGACTCGGAAGGGCGACGTATGTTGGTGTTGGGGACAGTACTGAGTTGCCACCTGATCCTGGTGCGTGGGGTGCTATGGTGGCTATTAGAGGTCTCCATAGTGGGTTGGAGGTGATCACTTGAGTGTAGAGTCTGGTTATTGTTCTAAATAGCGAATATTTAGTCTGTATAATATGAACAACTCGTTCTATTTGCATCATCTACTTTGAAGTGTGAATTGCCACGTTTATGCAGTGTGATTTGTTATATTATCACTGCCTTGTGCTATGTTTCTCTTCACCCACTCGCCGGGTTCCCCAAACTCCCCGTGTCGACCTGAAAGCCGTATCCTTAGCATTCTCTTGAAGAAGACTACTATGGGCTCATGGTTATACCAATACTACCAACATCAAAGGCCAAAGGTTTCTCAGCGTGCACTTGGCCAATTAACAAAGGAAGGAATGAAATAGTTTCAAGTTCAAGTCAATTGATAGCCCTGGTGTCGTGTTGAACAGTCATCAAGGCCTTGTCTGCGAACAAAAAGTCAACAACAAAGGAAAAATCAAGTGGACTCAGTTTAACGCTTGTCCATCTAAGACTCTACGAGGTAACTCTCATAGGACTTTAGATCTCCAACGAGCTTATCCTGCTCTCTTTGGAGTCTGTCCTGCTTCTCTCTCTCCCCTTTCACTTTTTCCCCCCAACTAGCTGCCTGGTCATAAGCGAACTGTGCCCTCTCATAGATTTGAGTTGTTTTTATTGTTTCCTCAGGGCCTAGAAGCTTCCAATGGGCATCCGAGAGCTTTAGATAACGTTCTTTCTGACCTTGGTTGTGCTCTTCCCTATCAAGGCTCTCCTTTATTTTCTTCGCATTCTCGATCATTTTTCTTTGCGTATTAGCCATCAGCTCCTTCACGTCCTTGACTAAGCTTTTCTCCCATTTGTCCTTCTTCTCTTCGAGCTCGCGCTCTTTCTTTGGTAGACCTGCCCGCCTCTGTTTCTCGAGGTTGTCCTTATGGATTTTCTCTTGAGCAACCCATCTGTCAAAATAGTCGGTCTTCTTCATAAGATTAGTTGCTTTCCTCAATGTTTTCTCATCGAGAATTCTAAGTTTACTCATGAGGTTCACGTGGACCCATTCTGAGAACCACTTCTCATCTTTCCACTCTTCGGGAAAGCCATTCTCTGGTATGTCCGAGTCGTAAACTGCAAAGTGGTGGATGTGCCAGATCTTTTTGAAGCCGGGATCCGCTTCCTGCAATTCCTTCCAAATCTTACTTTCCGTGTCAAGTAGATTGGAATCCAAGTAGAGCTTTAGTCGGATGAATTGGTCAAAGTAGGTGATTGTCCAATGGTCGTCATACTTTGCCTTGCTACGGGGGATTAGAGGCACCTCATCGAAAATCTGCTTCATTTCGAGATAATGGAGGATTGCCACATTCCAAGGGCCCATTTCTTTCTTATTTTTGAGGGCGGTGAGGGAGAATGGCCAGTGACGCATTGTGGCGGTTGAGTGGGTGTTGTTGATTTGGGTTGCAAGGTGTTTTGGTCTCTGTCCAAAGTTTATGCGTTTGTGTTAGGGTACCTTTGCTGAGCAGGGCACGAAGCCAGAATGGGAGAGCCCTTATATACGAACAGTTGAGGATGACTAGAAGTGATGCTTTCTTTGAGAGTACGTAGATCTTGCAATTTTGCTATAGTTGATGTCAAGTACAGGCAATGTGCAAGAGTGGTCACAAGCTGTTCAGTGGTGTGAGAGATTGTGAATTGATCATGATTCCGTGGAACAATCAATTAGTTCAGGTAGGTGTACTCTCATTGTGGAAAGCCCATTCCCTTTTGTTTCATTGTTCAAGAATGCGTCAAACAGACCTTCATGAGACTCTTGCTTGGGGCTACAACACACACACAGGTAGAATGACTAGAGAGACTAACGGAGCAAGAGGCCGGGTAATTGACTTGGTACACATGATAATCGAACAACTTATTATTAGAAGATATAGATTAGAAGTCATAATACACATATTTCCTTTATTTGGATGCTGAATTGTAACTTTATCATCCCTCATAGTCACTATTCACTCACTTGGGGGATACTTACAACTCTCTGTGTCGTTGTTGGAGGGTAATAGGGACACAAGAGCTATAGCGTCGGCACTGTGTTGCAGAGAAGTATTATGCACAATGATAATACCCTCAAAGAGGGATTCATGAGTTTCATTTAGGTATAATCACATTATCATTTCAGGGGGGAAGGAATCAATTATTGCAAGGAAAGTTTATTAGTAGCCTTGTCGCCGTGTTTAATAACGATCATAGACTATCTATGGAAAAAAGTCAACAGCAAACTCCAGAAAACCCCAAGGAAGAATATCAAAGAAGTGTCACTCAAGTCCTTCCTAGTGAAGGCTTCGTGACCCGAGCCAAGGCTGCAGGGGCCTGTCCCCCAGCTAGGCCTCTACACGTAGCCATCGTGGCCTCGTGTCCTCGCAACTCCCCTCTGATCACCACGTCATAGCTACACCGTCTTGATAATCAAGACATTGGATATCTATTTGTAGTACTGCTCCTTGTCAAGTCTCCTTTGAGCCCTAATATCCTTGAGAATCATCTCCTCATACCTCTTCCTCTCCTTCTCGAGCTTCTTGTTCAATTTGGACTCCATGTACTCCCTGTACGCGGCCCACGACGCCTCTAGTTCCTCCTGGTCCTTTATACGGGCCCCGTGCTCTACACCGCAGATGTTCCACACCTGAATGTAATTGGTGTTCATGATTATATGGGCAGCCCTCTCCACTGTCTCTGTGTCAAGAAATTTGAGCGGTACGATAACGTTGAGCCACATCCAGTGGTGGAAGTAGGTCTCGTCTCTCCACTCCTCAGGAAAGGAAGTGACAGGCGGCTCCTGGTCATAGCCCATATTATTCCTGCAGTGGTCCGCCAATTCAACAATTATGTGAATCTTGCGAAACCCAGGGTCAACTTCTTCCAACTCCAGCCGTGCTCGGCTATCCGGCTTAAGTAGCTTGGCATCTAAGAAGAGCTTGAGCCGGGCGAATTGGGCAAAAAAACTAATCGTGGGCGGGTCCCTGTACTGTTCCAACTCCACAGTGGTCATGATCTCAGCGAGAAAAACCTCTTTAAATTGCAAATACGAGAGTATTTGCGCATTCCAAGGAGGGTCTCCCTCCTTGCCCTTCTTGTCCTTAGGGACAAAGGCCTTAGACCCTTCCTTAAGAGGGAAGAGCCGGAAAGGCCACAGAGGCATCTTTGTTGTTGATGAAGTTGTGCGTTAGTTTTGTGTTGAGGATGCAGCTGGAAAGGCCCTTCAGTGTGTTTCCGAAGGATGGTTTGCTGTTGGGTTGTGATGAAAAGCTGACGAAGTGAGGAGGAGAGGTTCCTTAAATATCTAAACATAAGAAGTCCCGAATGTGAGCGATCTCTGGTACCTCGTAGAACTTGCAGTTGTCCGGTCAATGATCACATTTTCAAATGATGAATATAGCTGCTCAAGTAGTACGGTCAGGCGTGCAACATGCCTTCTCATATTGTGCAAGGACGCTCTTGGAGTGTTTGGTTGTCTAGTTCTTCAGACGTTCATCAGACCTTCGTAAGGCCATAGCTTCCCACATCAGGACATTTTCATACGTCCCTTTTAGATCGCTGCGTGGACTTGGTCTGGAGGATTGGGGCACCAGAACAAGAAACTCAAGGAGGGCTTCACCTTTTAGGAGCTCACGTGGCAAGAGTTAAGTGTAGTGGTGTTGGCACTGTGTTAGGGACCACTGAGTTAAACAAATGATGTTAGACGGGGAACCCCTTGACAGCATGTTGCATGGAAATCTTGTCAACGCGTATATACATGGACCTAATAAGCCGATCCTAGCTAATCTAGTGTACATTTCGACCTCAAGAACTCGGAGTGATCCAGCAATCCAAGAAGTATCGAACGAGCCAAGAAAAATACCCAAAAGTCATAAAAATGCGTTTCGTTGTTCTCCCACTTCAAGACGGCGGCGCACCAACGTAGATGGTCAAAGTGTTAGGGACGCCCGAGACAACACCAGAGGCATTCTCATTGCCATCCGGGTTAACGTCATCATAAGGGAAGGCATAGCCTCTGCCGTCAGCCTCATATGAGTGAACGATGCGGCTATAGTGATTTGTAGGATCGTTCTTGTAATAAGAGTCCGCTCCCAGGCTGGGTTGTACATCGCCACCATCGGCCAAGAGGGTGGAACGAACAAAAGCTGCACAGAGTCGAGGGACAACGGCAGTGTGAATGGCATTATCGCCCTCGATGATCGCAAAAGGACCACTATTGCAACCCCAAATGTCTTTGGTGTTAGGCTTGGCGTATCCGCGGTTATCGCCATCGCAGACGAGTTCTTCGCCCGATACTCGACAACTAACACTTCCAGCTTCGGTTTGAGTGTTGATTGTGAGAGGTTGTGTTGAGTACTTGTTCCAGACCTCGTCGACGTATGAAGTCCAGTAATCTTCAAAAGTGATAGGCTCGAGATCGTATTGGTTTCCTGGCGAAATTACGCGGATCGGCTTTCCTAGAGCATTGGCGATGCATAGAAAAGTCCAGGCTCGGCCATCGGCATCCTTCTGCTTGACCATGTCGTCACAGATCTTGGTAGCAGCGTCGGCAACAAGTCCGGCTGTGGTCTGAGTGCTTCCATCTGTCAGGGAGAGCATCATACCGAGAACAATACCGACGAAATCGACATAGCTGATGTTGGCGTAAAGCACGCCGTTGGTATAAGTGAGCTCTACAAAACCCCAGTTGACGCCCGCGCTGGGATCTTGGAGGTTATTTGTTGAGGGTTGAACCAAGCCATCTCCGTTTCCAATATCAACCATGAAGAAATGCAGATCGTCATCTGCAAAGTAGATGCGGCCCGAGCTCATCGAGATGGGAATGTTAAAGTCGAGTGTCTCACCCTGAGGCGGCAGAGGGATCGCAATGTTGTCAGTGATCTCCACAGGAATCTTAGAACCTCCAGAGCGAGGATAGACAAGGCCTCCATCAGCACTGATAAAAACAACCGTCCCATCAGAATCCAACCCCGAAATGTAGGCCCTGATATTTCCGCCGGCAAAATTGTTGACAAGCTTAAGAGGCAAGGTCGCGGGTTCAGCGGCGCGATGTGTCAAAACATGAGTTTTATTCTTGGAATATGTTCCGTTGAGCATATTCTCATCTGTCATAGAAACATCATTTGCACCTCCGGGGTTGACTTTGATGAAGCCTTTGTCAGTGAGTTCATGGCGTCGAAAAATGGGCGAGGTTTGGAAAGGAGCGGCAAGGGCAGCACCCAGGAGGGCAGTCAAAACAAAGAATGGACACATTCTCGTAGAGAACGACTAAAGAAATGAATGAATGGAAAAGGTAAAGAAAGGGACAGAAAACAAGAAACGAAGAAACTACAGAGTTCAATTAATCATGATACTACAGAGGACTATATACCCCAACCTGAAAACAGAACTGTTTCAAACGGACCATACGCATTCACATGCAACGTTTTATCCCCCCGATGATATTCCCAAGGATTATAACCGGAAACGTTCGACAGTGGGCATGTAGCCGGGATGATGGAAACTTGTGATTAATCTAGCTGAGGAGAAGGATGAAACAAGGATTGGCCCAAGCTCGATCAACAACATTCCATCGATTCGCTGCGGGTTCTGAAGCTGACACATTCCTCATACAAGGGTTTCCTTGTGCTGTTCGCAGTCAAAACGTTTAAACGCCGACCCCCTGCTCCCTTTCATCTCATCCTGTTTGAGCCGGGCCGAATTTATCTGATGGATTTGCGACGCAGCCTTATGGATGACCTTCCCTTTTTAGACGAGCTCGTAAGTGGATGCATTGATCTGCTTGCGCATAATATTCACTTGATATTATGGGTGCCTGAAACAGTGGATAAGATCACCATCACTCGTTTCTTAGGCTGTAGGGCGACTCGAGTCGTTTCAGTCTGGAGCCACTGGGCGGTTACCTTGTTGAAGGATTCATCAGATTATTCTTGAAGGATTCTCACCTGAGATTCAGTTGTGACGCTGGGTGTTGTGAAGAAAAGACTGAGGCTGAGTAAAGTGGTTCTGTCAGCATGGTGTTTCACTATCAAGTAGGTTCTCTAGATAGCTTCGTAGGCTGAATCGTTTGAGTTTAAGCATCAACTATTGATGAACAGAGACATGGTTGGTTAGAAGTTCAGAAGGGCCAAAATTGCGAAAAAGATGTTGCTTTATTGAGCCATGTTTCATGCCTATCCCTTTTGTTGGTACATCAAATAACTAATTTACAGCTTGCTTTGCTTAATCAGATGAGCGTTGACCGGTGAAATCGCCTTTCCAGTCTTATTGAAAGAAATAATATTCTCCATTCCCAACTTCTCAAAACCAATATGAGAGTCCAATGAAGCACCTGCGTTGTGCGACAGCAACTCAACGTTCTTCATCTTGACCAGTTGGGGGCTGATGTGAGGCTCATTCTCAAACACATCTAGACCTGCGGCTGATAGGTGGCCACTCTCAAGGGCGGCGACGAGGTCGGCTTCGTTGATGAGCTTGCCTCGGGCGATGTTGACTAGCTTGGCTCCCTTCTTCATCTTGGCTAGACCCTCCTTGTTCAGCAGAGCTTCTCCGGCAAATGGCGTAGCGACAAGCACGCAGTCCGCCTCTGCGAGAAGAGTATCGGCAGACTTGTGAAAGACAGCACCAAGAGGCTCTTCAACCTCTTTAGGCATCTGAACAACATCGTTGTAGAGAATCTTCATATCGAGAGCCTTGTAGGCCTTCTCGGCGATGCGTCGGCCAATGCGACCGAAGCCAATAATGCCGAGGCTGAAACCGCTGGGGTTTCGAGAGATGGGGGCCAGGTTCCTGTTTGCGTCGATGAACTGATCCTTGTCGCCTGAGCGAGCGGCGATGCTGGACCAGCTCAGTTGTCGGAAGACGGAGATGATGAGCCAGATTGCTGCGTCGGCTACTGATTCTGTGCAGGCGGCAGCAGCGTTGCAGTATGTGACGCCTAGACAATGTTAGTGACCATGATTGCTCCTCTTGAAAGATGAACATCCATACCTTGCTTGGCCAGGCGGGTCGTGTCAACCCAGTCAAAGCCAGCACCAGCGCTGGCATAAATCTTGCAAGAAGAAGGCAATAATGAGATCAATTCGTCATCCCAATTGCCCATCTCACCCCCCGTGTTCCAGAAAGGACGGTAAATGGCGAAGAAGTCACCAAAAGCCTTTGTCTTGAGGGCCTGGATAAACTCGGCCCGGGGCATGCTGTAAGACCGACGGATCTCGAACTGAGACTTGAACTCATCATAGAGGTCATGGTTCCAGCGGATATCATCGCCGAGCTGAAGAACGATTGGCTTGGACATGTTGAAGTGAGCTGAAAAGAGATGGGGACGGGTAAAAGGAAATGGATGAATGAGGAAGAAGCAATGAGAGTCGGTCAGTCGTAATAAAAAGGAACCATAGAGTCCAATGAGAGTCGAGGTATACGGAGATTCCACCGATGGAACTTGCTTTTGAGAATTCCGAAGGCTGGAAATGGTAATTTTGGCCGAAAATCTCGGGACTTGGGGCGTGGGTGATTGGTCTTTGTGCCTGGAATGATCCACCCCCAGATTGTGGGGGTGATATTGGGGTCGGGGTTCTCCCCGATGTAAAGGCATAGTAAATCCGGGGGATGCAATACATCGGATCTTTCGATTTTCTAGAATGTAATGAATTACGAGTCATTGATTAAAATTACCTGTTCTATATTGAAGAATTGAGTCAAGAACGTCAAACAAGTGGGAACCTAGATCTGATTGAATGTTGAGTGGGACATCGGAGAGCTGTCTATGAATGGAAAGCAAAACACAAATCAAAAACGACACTATATGGAAATAGCCTTCCTTTTTCTATTCCTTTTTAACATTCTATCTATACTCACCTATTCATAAATAAAAACCTCCTCTCTCGTTCGAAGTATCTTCATCACATTGCCAAGCATCCCCAAAAGTGAAACCAAATAATGAGTAGGCCCATCTCGGAGCCTACCCTATCACGCAGTGAACCATACGAAGCCCTTTTCACCACACAGCCTTTTCAACCCTTTCTTTTCAATCCTTCTTGGGAATCCGCGGGAAGCTCAGCCATACTATTGTTACCACAACAATGAGAGCCAAGATAATAGGCTGCAACACCTGAACACCCTTGCTCTGTGCAATCGCACCAATAGCAAAGGGGAAAACGGTACCACCCGTTCCGCCAATAGCCATGGCAAATCCTATAGCAGAGACATGAATCTTTGCAGGAAGTAACTTTGCAGTCATCATGACGGCTCCAGGAAACATGGGACCTAGGAAGAAGCCGAGGAAGGCCACCGCAACAGCTGAGACGATGAACTGGGGAACGAGCCAGAAGACTAGCTGAAGGCCGACGGAGATTGCAAGATAGATGGAAAGGCAGAGACGTTCGCCATATCTTTCTGTGACGAATCCGAGAAAGGCCCGACCGCAGGCCATACCGGCCCAGAAGCCGGAACTGGAGGCACCGGATGCGAGGGCTGAGGCTTTGCGTACGCGGAGCATAAAGGTGACGACCCAGCCACCGAGACCGACTAGAGGATTTGTTAGAGGCTTGAGTAAAAAAGGTTGGAAATTTCCGAAGGGTTCATACCTTCAACACCCATGTAGGCAAAGAAGAACAGCGAGCAAAGCCATGTCACCTTAGACTTGAGAGCCTCTCGGGTTCCAGCACCACCAGAATCGTTTTCACGAGCGTGCTCAGCTTTATATACCTCACCAGTCTTGTGCCAAAAAGCGACAGTAAGGCCGACCAGTTCGACGACCGAGATACCGATCTACACCCGCACCGTTAGTCTGCTTGTGGAAGGATGGCAGCGCTTATTCTCACCATGACATAGTAATAGGTATACCACGGCAACTTAGCCGTATCAACCATCGATGTAGCAATCAGAGGCGCAAACAGAGCGCCCAGGGAGTAACAAGAGTGCAAAAACCCCTGCACCGAATTTGCCTTGTCCATCTTACCAATCCACGCGCAGAAGCACGCGTCTGTCAAACCATTACCGAAGCCGCTGATCATATTGCAGACGACAAGAACAGGATATGGTGGATGCACTGCCAGAGCAATAAAAGTGATGATATGGCAGATGGGAGCCATGATTGCCACGCCTCGCTGGCCGAACTTGACGTGAATGCGGGCATTGGTGAAGGCGGCGACTGAGTAGCCGGCGAATGGGGTTAGGAAGATTAGTGAGACGACGGTGTAGGTGAGGTTATAGTATTCTTCCAACTGTATAGTGTAAGGAAGTGAAAGATATCGACCTAAGAGTGCTAAAAACTCACATAAGGAATCAAGGCCTGTTCGAAAGATTCATGTTAGCGTTAACATGCCCAGACCGTGAGTCTGGGGAATGCATACACCGACGGCCGCGTCGTTCATTCCAGCAATGATAAAAGAAACAAATGCAAAGGCAAGCCTTGCAATATTGCTCCTTGGATGATTCCATCTCTCTATCTCTGCCTGAGCATTAGGAGGCGGAACATCATCTGACGGACGTCGAGCAAGCTCCTCAACGCCTCCCTTCCTGTCGCTATCCGCACGATGCTCCAGATTACTGAGCTCAATCGACTCATTCTGAGTCTCTGTTACCGTCGTCGACATGATTCTTGTTAGGTTGTAGAGTTTAGTTTGGCGGTGAATTTGTGGCCAACGTTAAAGTTGACACGGGTTGGGCCGAGTCAAACGTGGGTAATATTTTCGTCTAAATAAGGCAAGGATATAATTTTTCGTCATGGATTGGCATTTTAACCGTTTAGCCGGCAATGACCCGGGTCGTGTTTCCCGAGAAATAATCCGAGGGCGCGTCCGAGTGGCAGATAGGTCAAGGGAGGGCGTGATAGAGTCTCAAGTGCCATTAGATGAATCGACTTGGACTCGGCCGATATAGAAATGAGCCATGGGAAGGATGGCAACAACCGGCCTTGGATAATGGTGTGGCCCGTGGGTTCTCTAATCCTGGTTAGCCAAACGAGCGCAATCCGTCATTCCAAGTCAGGATTGCTGCATATTGTTTCTCAAGTCCATTTAGCAGTCTATCTAGTAATTGGCAAGGTTCATTCAGCTTATGGCATGCGAGCTCACCTTGCATAGACTCGTTCATAAAGCCTGGGGATGGATGGGATGAACTCTTCATCTGCCTGACAGGGGTCAATCCAGCATGACAATTTCTCCCCACGTAATTGGACCAACGGGCTTTCCCTCTTCCGAAGAACTAGACCAAACAAGGACATGTTCCCCGCGGGGTCTTTTACCTCTCTCATCCACCCCTCTCCTCCCCACACTCGTGATACCTTCAATACACAATTTTTTTTTCCCTATCAACGGGATGAAGCGAGGAGGATGCTGCAACGCTTGTCGAAGGCGACATAGGAAATGTGTTGTTCAGCCTGGGGCGTCTCAGTGTGGTGCCTGTGCTGAGTCGGGGAGGGAGTGTCGCTTTGAGAATGACATTCAGTTCAAGCACAGTTATACGAGAGAGCATCGGGAGGTGGCCGAACAGTCGAGAATATGGACCAGAGTGCCATCTACGAGTAGGTTGGGATGGCTGAAGTATTTGTAGAATTTATATTGATCGTGTTTAGTCTCGTTTGTCATGCCGCAGGGCATCGACGGCGAGTTGTCCGAGTCGCCCAACGCTTCTATCGATCCAGCTCAGTCCAACTCCCCAACAAGGGGAAATTCTCCCCGTTCGCCGCTGTACTCAGGGACTTCTATCCAAGAGGTAGCTCTGGGACACCGAGATAACCAATCCAGCTCAGAGCAAGGGGGGTTAGAACAAGGGCAAGCGTCGGATAACTCGAGGCAGGTTGCTTCTCCCCAAAGTTGCGCCGAGAACTCCGAGTTTGGGGCTCCCTTGGCGAGCCATGATGAAGGTATTACTTCACCCTACGAGGCACCATCGTCGGGCAGCACCCGCCTCTTGCCCCTACAACAACCCCTGAACCATCCCGTTTCCTCGATCCCTTACATCCTAGGCGACTCGCCTCCATCACAGCTACCTCCCCCAGAAACACCCTCTTCAGCTCATAGCTCGGGAGTCCAGAGTATCAACCCAGAGGATACATATGGTTTCACCGAGAGACAAGCATTCTTGTTCATCACATATATACACAAGCTGGCTCCTTCTGTAAGTACTCTATCCTCAGACCCAGGGGACCGAAAAATGCTAACACTGGACAGTCAGATGCCTGTGATGATGCTAGGCATTTCACCCTGGAAGTACCGCGTCTGGCTTTTCAAGAGCCGATGATCATGAATGGCCTACTCGCCCTCGCAAGCCGCTATGACGCTCGATGCTCCAACTCAGAATCAGATCTCGAGGGAACATACTATCACAACAGATGTATCGAGCTACTCATAGAAGCCTTTGCGCGACCACCCGAAACTTGGGATTCGAAGCTACTCACTGCTGTCGTCATTGCGCGGTTGTACGAGGAGTACGACAATGAGACCGACTCGGATTACCACCACCTCAGCGGAACCCGAAACCTTCTGAATCATGAAGCCGTTGCCCGTTTCGTCACGCAAGGAGGACTAGCTGAGGCTGCAAGCTGGGTGCATCTGAGACAGACCATATACGTCTACTTGGTCCGCAGAGAGCCGGTCGAGATATGCTTGGAGAACTTTGAGCGATCTACCGTATTTCGCAGAACTGACGATTCCGCATATGCTAACCGGGCCGTTTACTTGTTTGCAAAGATTATGAAGCTTCTGTTCCCGCCAAACGATGCCGAGAAACAGGCGACCGGCGTCTCACCTGGGGCATGGGGGCTTGTTGAGACGGAGGTCAACCAGTGGTGCGAGATGAAACCTCTCTCGTTCAAGCCCATCTACTACAAGCCGGCAGACTTGAAGGAGGATAGGCCATTTCCGGTTGTTTGCATCGCCGCTTCTGTTCCCGGTAAGCCCTGGTCTTTACCGCTGCTTTTCTCGACTGATGTAAGATGATAGTTGTTGCCATGCAATACTACTATGCTGCAAAGGCTATAATATGCTTGCACAAATGCAACACCGTCAACCCTAACATAGGATACCACGCTGCAAGGCTTAGACACGACTGGGAGGTAGGCTCCATATCCTACTGACTACATCTACGAGACACTAATACTGGTCAGCAACGAATTGCGTCCTACTTGTGTACTCTCATGGGACTGGCCTTATCCAATGAGCATGTCATCAATGCATTCTATCTACCGGCACACATGCTTTCACTCTGTATGGCTCGCCCCTTGACTAATACGTGATGCAGTGTCGCTAATAGGACTGATAGGTGGTTATTGCATCCGCCAGCCATGTGAGAGAGCACATACTATCCAGTATCTACAAAGGGTTGATGGTGTCATAAAGTGGAAGACCAGAAGATTAATCGGGACGTTGGAGAATGAATGGGAAGAAATGGACAACTTTGAGAAGAGATGAAGCTCTTATAAGATAGAAATGCTAAATATTTAATCATTTATTCGATCTTGACGCTATGCAAACTGTGGCGCATATGACTGCACCTGTTGAACTCTCGTGGGATGTTTAGAGACGTTCAACTTTTCGCCAAAGAGCTTAAAGCCCATCCCCAAACTCATAGTCCTTGTTCCATCGCTTTCGACATATTAGCTTGATTCTCTAATAACCGGGCAGATTTGACTTACTGTGTCCCAAGGGCGCGCGGAGTTGACGAATCGTAGATCCGTACCAAGTCTGATGCGACCGCTCGGGTCGTGGTTGATAGTGGAGGCGTGGATCTGGTTGTCATATGAGTACTTGTTCGTTTCATGCATGTCAATCAACTTACCATGTGAGGGGTGTGGAAAACGACATCTCCAGCTTCATACTCACTGACGAGCCACTTCTTGCCGTAGGTCCTACCAAAGTCTGCAGGTCCTTCAGACAAGAAGCCAGTGCTCATCATGTTGGAGTTGAAGGCGTTTCGCATCTCTTCGTCATTCATTCCAGCAGCCTTTGCCTTACGGGCAAAATCCTCCTCGATGTCTGCACCCAACTTGTCTCCCCCTTCAAGGTAGATCAGACCTCCGCCGTCGACCTTGACGTCGCCCATGGGTACCCAAGCTGTCATGGCTGTGGGTTCGCCGTAACGCATGAAGGATTGATCGTAGTGAACACCAATCGCCTTGTTACCAGGTGTGTTGTTACGCAACAAAGTGCGGCGAACCGCCAGGGTAGCATCTCCCCAGCCGGTGAGACGAGCAACAAAGTCCTTCAAGGCAGGATGATTGCAAAATCCTTGAACCTTACCATCCTCAGATCCAGAGTACCAAGGCTCAGTGTGCGCCTTGAGTGCTGCATCGACGAAAACCTCGGACTTGTTCGTTTCGCCTGGACGCGAGTTCTTGAAGCTGCCAGCACCGATTCCAGGATAATCGGCTGGGTCAGCAGAGTCATCGAAAATGCCATCGACGGTCTTTGTGCCGGGCTTGAGAACTCCACTTGGTGCCATTGACGTGAAGTAGGCTTCACGAGCGGCAAGGACATCTTCTCGTGGTAGGAGACCTTTCACAAAGACATAGCCTTCTGTGATGTAGCGTTGGTAGAGTTCCTCGAGAGGTTCATCGGGATAGGAAACACGAAGCTTAGTGACTTCGTTGGGAGCCAGTAGTCCATCATTGACGTACAACTCGACGTTGTCAATTGTGGGTGTCTTGGTGGCGGTTTGTGCGTGAGGCATGATGAAGGTATAGAGAGGCAAGGAAAAAAGACAAATGCTAAAGGATGAAGTTGGATGTGTCGAGGAATTGATTAATGACTGCATCAAAATAGAACTGAGATATCATTTATACATTTCTCAACCAAGCCTCCATCGCAGAACAGCAAACAACTCCGCGGTGACCCTTTCCCAATACAGTAATCTCCACACAAAAAGCCACAACTCAAATCAACCCCGCAACTTGGAGGGGGGCGAGATCTCCAGTGGAGAAAACAAACTCGTGCACCACCGAGCCTATGACTTGCCGTCGATTTCACATGGAGTGAAGTTCCTCGTCATCAGTGGAGGCTCGTGACGTCTCGAAAAAGAAACTTGTTTACGCCAACTTGCATCCCGAGGTTGCCGGCTGGTGGATGGTGAGGTGGTCACAAGGGGGAGCTGACGGATCAACCTTCTTGCAGTCTCCGTCCTTGTGGTCTTCTATGACCTTCTTGTCCTTGCTGTTGCAGTGGCATTGCATTCCTGCGATTTCGCAGACACACACTGGAGTAGCGAAGGAGCCGCCCACGTCGCTGGGGCCCGAGGGCTGGTACATGGGTTGGATGTCGTCTCGGAGCTTGTAGACTCTCAGCACAGCCCAGTCGTCATTGCTGTAGTCGGAGACGCCGTAGCCGTTGAAACGGAGTTTCCATGCTATTGAGAGGTTAACACCTTTTTGTTGCTTCTGCTTCTATTTAAGGGGACTTACTGGTCGGGAAAGGAAGCATCTCATCCCACTCAGCCGTCAGGTAAGTAAACGTGGAAGGCCTCATAGGCCGTTCGTTGAAAAGCCTCGAAAGTTCCTTCTTCTCCTCATCAGAAGCAACGTCCTCCATCTTGGCGACCTTCATCTGGATCTCGCTCATGCGCATGGGAGCCATGTAGTTAGAGTAACCCTCTGAAGAAGCATCGATGTTGATCTTCTTGTTCATGCCCTGCGTGTCGTGACCACGTCGAAGGTTCTTGAGCTGTGCAAGGACCTTGACCATGGTGACGAGACTGAGGGCGGCGACGTGCTTGGGGTGGTACTTGACGTAGAATGCCTCTGAGAAGCTTGAGCAGTAAGAGAGGTAGTTCGTTTCATCGTCACCACCAGATTTGTCCGCCTTTTCTGCCCGGTTCTATTTGTTTGACTCATGTCAGTAAAGAAACAATCGATGGGGACCGGGTGTCTTACAATGTCGCAAACAACAGTCGAGTCAGTGGCGATGGTCTTTAGTTGACCATCCGCACCCTTGTATGTGGAGGGCTTGGTAGCCTTGCGGATGATGGGCAACTTGACGCTAGCCTTCTGCACCTTGAGCACGATCTTCTTGACCAAGTCATGGGCGTCCTTGCTGTCGTCAAATGCCACATCCTGGATATCAAGCCAGTCACATCGGGGATGCTTAGCCCCCGTCCCGGGTCTTGGCTTACCGTCGTAAAGCTCTCGGAGGAATGTGTCCATCACAGAGGTGAACTGTCACTCGGTGTTAGTGTCTTGCTATAGAATGATCATAGAGGGTCACATACCGCAAGGACAGTGTTGTAGGCGCTGTCAAGACCAGTCAGGAGAAGAATGGCAGCAGCTCTACCAGAATTCTTCTCATGCTTGAGAACCTCTTGAGCAACCTTGAAACCAAGGGCCTCCATTGGGTTTGACCCAGATTTACCACAAGATGCGATGAATCCCAGCCCGTTGCGGATCCAACGCGTGGGAGGCCAGCGAGCCGCGTTGCAAATGTTGCCCTGCTTGGTCAGGTTGAGGAGGAAGGTCATGGAATCCTTGAAGGCCTTGCGTCGTTTGAGAAGCTTGGTCTCGTCGCTGTTGTAGGAGAGGAAGACTTGGCAGTTAGTGATGTGTTGGTAGACCTCGTTCTCGGAGTATGGGGCTTTGTCGTTCTCATCGCTGCGGACTAGATGACCGAAGCCGAGGAAATCAGAGACGTAGCGGGTGACGACAGGAATGGCGAAGCTGCTCATTGTCAATACGGACATATGTCGGTGCAATCAGAAGTACTTACTCTCGGACCACATCAAGTTGGTACACTCCCTTACTCTTATCCATGATGATGAACTCGCGCTTGATGATATCTCTCATGAGGTCAACCAGATACTTAACAATAGCCTCATGATCCGAAGGCGTGGCGCTATTCGTCGAGACTGTGTCATTATCGCTGGCTCCTTGACCAGGCTTCAGCACGGCGGCGATCTCATCCGGAAAGTCCTTCAATCGAAGACGCGCGGGGTGAACAATTTCATCCGAACGGTCTTCTAGAATCTGCTTGATCTCCGACTTCTTGTACAAGTACACAGGCTTCGATGGACGCCTGGGGTTTGAGTCGGCGGTGTCATACTCGAACGCGGTCGGCTTGCCAAACCAGTTGGTCTCTTTAGTCTTGACTTGCATGTCAAACTCATCGGCGAAACCCTGCTGTTTTGCAAGCTCCGCGTTCTTCTGGGCTGTGTAGAAGGGGTGGAAGAAGCGGATCGAGTTGTAGGGGTACCACTCGGGGAATGCACGCTGGAGCAGACGGTGGAACATGGAGCTCTTGAGTACATCGTTGTCGGGGGTGACCTCCTTCATGCCCCAGTTGGTCAACGAGTTGGTGTTCCAGTCCTAGATCAGTTAGTAGAGTAACAATAGTACGGGCTAGGTACTGGACTTACGACAGTGTAGAAGCGGTCAGATCGAACCAAGGTGATGGCATCCGAAAAGATGGCCGCCCACAAGGCCGAGTCGACATCACTCGGACCAGGGTCCGCACCCATGTTGGCATCAGACTCGCAAAAGACACCTGGGTAGAGTTCCACCTTATCAGGATGGTCATACAAGTCCCTCAGAGCGTCCTGAACATCCTTGTTTTTAGTGATAGACTCAAAGGTCTTGTGGCGTTCCATGCCGAAGAAGTCACGGAAGTCATTCAGTGTGCCGATTTCCCTAGAGTTGGGGTCAGTAAGAGACACGCCAGTTATCTGGTATCCAAAACTCACCATTTGCGGGCCTGCAAGATGCCAAGAATCTCAACGGCCTTCAAGCACTTGGGAACGTTCCTGGGACCAAAGTTGGCTAGAGAGAGTTAGCTGTGATTTGCACAATCCAATGCTGCCCACTCACAAATAGGATCATCCATAGCCTTGGTCAGCTCGTCAATCATCTGCTGATCATTGAACAATCCGGTAACCTTGTTTCGCTTGAAACACAACTCCTCAGTCAGAGGAAGACCAAAAGTCTCCTCCCAAGGTTGCTTCGGCGGGATCCCTGCGTCCCTAGCTCGAGCCTTGCCCATTTCCTCCATGAACTCCTTGAGGGAGAGATCCTTGGCCTTCCATGAATCGTCCTTGCCAAAGTACTGCTGCATAAAGTCCTCGGCGTACTTCTCATCCTTGAGGGAGATGGCGCAGTGGAATCGGTAGAGTAGGTTGAACTCGACTGTGACTTGGTTGCCTAGGCCGCGGGAGACGTTCTTGTGGTCCTTCATGTCCAGGCGAGGGTCAAGGGTGAAGTTTGTGTTGTAGTTGTGGAAGCCCATGAGTGCGCGGAGGTAGTCATGGATGGAGATCTGGATGTACATGCCGCAAGTGATACTGTCGTCTGTATTAGGAGCCATGGCGAGCATAAGAGCGAGATATGAACTTACAGTCGGGCAGTGTGGAACAGATCATCGTCGAGCTTGTTCCAAGCATCCGTATGAGCCTTGGTCCAGGCATCAAGAGTCTGCTGTGCCTGGGTGACTCCAACAGCAGCATCGAGCTTGTCGCGAAGTGTCTTGGTCAGCGTCTCAAACTCAATAGTGTTCTTATCCTTCTCTCCAGGCCCAGAAGCCTTGTCATTCTTCTCAACCTCAGCAGACTTCTGCTTCTTCCAAGCCTCGGTATACTTGGTCAGCTCCGCGTTAGTCGGTGCATGCTCACCCTTGGCATACTCCTTGGCACATCCAGCGAGAGGAGCAGCGTCAAACTTGTGGGGCACTGAGAAGCGTCCGTTCTCGTTGATGCGGCGAAGTTGAGTGGCGACGTAGTTGTGGTATCGGTTGTACATGACTAGGTAGATGCAAACGCCAGGAGGCTGCCGAAGAAGTCTGTCTTCGGCAAAGGTGTCGGGCTTGAGAAGACCAAGCTTGTACTTGTCGTCACGGACCTTGCGTTGCATCTCATCCGTGAAGCCGTATAGGGGCGAAAGATCCAGGTACGAGGATGTATCTGAGATGTTCTTGTCGCTGTCATTTGTGCGGAAGATGTCGTGGATGATGATGGTGGCGTGGTAGATGAGCATACTGGACAGACCAGAGCCACTGTTGCGGCCTTTCTCATCTCTAGCCATGAGCCGATCAAAGAGATCAGAAGGATCTGGCAAAGCTCCCAAGGGGTGTGTCTTGGAGGGAACTGTCTTGGCGTAGGGAGCACCAGCTTGGCCAAGCTGAGGGTTCAGAGCACTGTTGAACTTGCCATCGGCCGTTCTGTACTTGAACGCTGAGCCGAGGTAAGTCAAGGGAGGATGCAACATTCGTTCGTATTTGGTCTTGACTGAACCCTCGATGAGCTTTCCTCGTAGCTTGCTGTCATTTGACATGGATGCAACGAGCTTGGCTCCGGTTTTCATCTATCTCTAGTTAGCACAAGGAGTGGATAAGGATGGAAGAAAAGCTTACATCCACACGCCGCCCTGTCAAGAGCTTGACGATGATGTCGATAATATCGGGTGCATTGTCAAATGTAAAGATGCGCTTCAGGTCATTCAAGATGCCAACGCTCAGCTTCTGCTTATCCTGGCAAGGGTTAGCATCGTGGTACAAAATTCCCACCAAATCACTTACTCCAATGAGGGCATCACCATGAAAGCCAGACATGTTCATGGCACTAGTGAGTTGCTTATTCAACTCAGCAATCTGGTCTGACCTGTCAGACTCAGACCTGGCGTGGCCATTCTGTAGTGGGCGTTGAGAATCCATAGACATTTTAGACAAATTAAAAGAGCTGGTAACACTCTATGATGCAGAAAACAGACGAGACAGCCTCATAGGGCGCGAGATGGGTGGTTAAATAGAATTCGAACTTCCCACTGGCTTCAAGTCAAAATCTTGATATACGTCAGCTGTCATTCGCCAGTTCACTAGCGGCCTCTTCAGCTGTGCGTCAACCTTCAGTCACTACCGTATCGAGACTTTCAGCGGAGAAGCCCATCTTACTCGACCCGCTGCCACCGTACGCTCTGCGTCGTCACGCAGGGAGAGCCATGCCTATCTGGATGGGATTGTCGGCTTGGTGTTCCATACTGGGTAATTCAGCTCAGCCCGAACCCAGTTGTGGACGAGTCTCCATTTTCAATGTCTTAAAAACGATTGGGCCAGACCGTTGTTGAGTCTCACCCCAGACAGCCTTTTTCCTTCGCATTGGCAGAGCTTTTTCCTTTCAGCTATCAGCCGGCGTTTCCGCAGCGGGGAAGAAAGCAAGTATAGGGCTAGAGCTGCAGGTTGTAGACGATATTACTGGGTGGGACGTTGACGCTGGGACTCAGCTGAGCTGCACTGGAACGCGCCTCATGCAGCTTCAAGGGAGCTATCGAAACTCCCACGATTTGACCGGTTAGCGGGAGTTTCCGCTCGGTAACGCGGGAGGAGGCGCCATTGCTTGCGATCTGCTGCTGGGCTGCTAGGTTTCAATAGTTTAGATTTGCGTCTTTGCTTTGCATTGGAGAAATCAGCAGATCACTCTTGGCTGCCTCAATGCGCCTTGCTTCGGATACCTAGGAAGATAAGGAGTGGTTGCATAAATGTATGCGGGGTAGTGCAAGTTATGCAGGTGTGTATCCATTTCCACAATCAGCCTACCCGAGACTGAACAACTTCCAACTCTGAGACATTGATACCCACCAAGAGACATCATATCATGAAAATGATTGACTTCTTACACAGCTGAAAACAGGGATCATATCTCAGAGGATATTTATCGTGAATTGACGAGGTCTAGCATAACTGATAGACTAACCACGCAATACAAAATCTGTCTCGCTAATTTTACCGACCTGACTATGTACGCAGAACCATCAGAAGGTTATGGGCGACGCACGACAAGAATCTAGATGCTTACACGCGTTATACATACACACAAACCTCAAATGCCAGTCAACCGTAATGATCTGAAAACTCCACGAAGTACCTACCTACCTATCTGGGTCAACTATGTAGTCACTACCTACCTATCTAACTGGGGACTTATTTTCTCGCTCCCCTATAAGTGGCATTGCCGTCTAAAACGATCGGTACTTCTGATGGGTATTTTCTTAATGTTTCATTCGGATCTGTCGGCTGCTTAAGCGAGGTCAGGAAGTTGACCGTAGTGACGTGAAAAGAGCGGTAAACAAAGATCAGTGGGAGGCGTGATTCCTAGCACGCTCTTGGCTGGCAGGAGGCGGGAAAACAAGTCATATTTATTCGTAAAACACGAAAATTTCCATCAAGACCCATAGGTTCCATGTCCTAATGCCACCGTGGACTCTGAGACCAACTGCTCATGTTTGTTTGTGACGCGTATCATTGCTGAGGTGGGGATTTGAAGCTCGCTTACACTTCATTCGGAAGAATTCGAAAAAAAGCCGAGACACTGTTGTTGATCATTGTGACACGTCGCCGAAGAAAGGCATTGGGTAGAATAGGAGAGAGTTTAGTTATCTAGATAACAGAAGCAGATCCTAATGCTATGAAGGAGAACGGCCGAGAAAAAGGCGTAAAATTCCAGGTTGAAGTCCATCTAGCGAATTATTTCAGTGAAAAAGAATATCGCGGAGGATATACTCCATGTGATACGGGAACGACAAGTGCGGAGCCGGCTCAAGTATCACGTAGCACTTCTGTAGAGCTATAAAGCGAAAGCCGAGCATGTCAGGCGAGAGGGAGGTTGGGCCTCCCAGAGTGAAAAAGCCCCGAAAGGACAAATGCATCGGCAGCCTGAGCCTATCGGTGAGGGATTCCGGGTGGAATGTCCGGACTACCTTTTTAAACTCAGAACCCAAAGGACAATGGCTAGAGGTCTGGAGTAAACGAAAATAGGCTTGGACATATCGCATTGATCTAAGAAATAATCGGTTTTCCGGGGCATGCGATTTTAACTAACTGAATGAATGGACTTCCACTTCGCTGGTCTTAATGGTGGACTATTGAGTATGGACAATCAGGCCTTTGAGAGGGGCTGGTGAAACCCGTATCACGAATCTATGGAGTGGCCACTGTTAAAGCGTTGAGGCAACTTAGACCCGAGGACATAGTTGCGACTTTCTCTGGTGGCTCAAACCCGTGGTGGTCGTGCTTGTTGCACCCATATTTGTCAAGCAAAGCGTTAACTACAGCCCGATAAGCCTGAGCTGAGCTTGCCCCAGAAAACACTTAAGGCCAAATTCCATAAGTATAATTCTTCACTAAGGAGCTATTCCCCGACCTAGTTTCTCGAATGCTAACCCCTTGAACAATGCGGGAACATCTCCGCATCGACTAACAACCGGACCGACCTCCGAACTACTACCGTGTCTAGTCTTCTGCCGATAGCCTGGGCCCCTTTTTGCATGGTACTAGGCATAAGATTCTAGTCTGGGGAATAGCGATTTTGCGGGGTCCCCTCCGCAGGGGCCAGAATCTTACAAAGTGTTGGCTAGCGACGTGACGTTGAGACTGGAGAGAGGAGCTCTATCCTCTACCACTTGATCGAGAATTGAATGAATGGGTTGGATTTGCGACATTGTCTGTAGTGATTTTCGCAGGAGGGTTACTTTGACTTCCCTCTTTCCGACACAGAGAACTCCCCGAATCCCGAAGACCCTGAGTGTCGGAGACTGAGGTGGCATTGCATGTACTTGTCGAGTCATGATGATTGTCAAAAGGGGAAAAGAGGTTGTACTATCTATTATGATTGCCATATGCCTGAACTTTATCTTTGATGTGGGAGGAGTATCAACGTCGGAGTTTGCGGACCGAGGTTGGCATGTGCCTGACTGATGTATGAGGCTCTAGTGTACCACGTGGCGGCGGCTCTTATTGTCAACTCAAGCCCGGAGCTCTAGATTAGCCTAGGCAGTGTTTCAAGAAAGAGTCGGGCGTGTTTAGGCCGCTACTCTGGATAGCGTGGTGGCTTCAGGTACAAAATGGTCAGATTACCTTCTATCGCCAGATCCTCTCTTCCGTCAATGCCGGGCGAGTGTGCCTGGTCTACTCTAAACACAGTCTGTAAGAGGAAACTGAACTCTGAAATGATGGGCACAGAAGGGATGATACAAGGAGCCTCGGTAGGGTTGCATGGCAAGGAACCCCTCGTCAAGCTTCGAGACCTATACATACCACCTGACCTTATGGATGCGATGTGAGCATATGAAGACACACACATGATCTGCGTCTTCTGTGCTCCCTCTGGCAGGAGCAGACTCAACCCATCACCTTTCAAGCCCTGAATCCTTAGCCCCAATAGCCTGTCAACTCGCGTGGCAATATGAGACTAGCATTGACGGCCATTGTGTCAAGGCAACTAGTCATCTACCATTATACTCGCGTAATCATTACAAACGGAAATCAGGAGCGGCCGAAACGGCGAGATCTCGGGGTCAGCGCTTCTTAATAGCTCCCGCGACGTCCAAGTCCCCTCGGTGTGTCTTGCTTGGCTCAGCCCCTGCGTCAAAACGTTCCTGGGCAGCGCTTAGCAGACGTTGTGAGCTGGGCTGGAAGCAAGGGACCTTGCGGTAGCTCAAGGAATCAACCAACCATGACTCGGAATAGCGCAGATCCTTTCAATGGCCCATGTCTGTTCGTGCTGTCTCGCTCAGATCATGCACTTTGAGGCCAACGCCCAGATCTCGTTGGAGGTTGTTGTCAACGAGTCAGTCGTGCCTCGGCGCTCGGACAGCTCATCTCACCGAGAGTGACAGGCTTGGGGGCCTGATAGGTTACGCCTCGACTCTTTCGTAATAGCCCGCAGATCAGGATTCTTTAGCAGCGAGTCCCCTTGCCTGGTTCGTCGCTGGCCCAGCGCCACGGTCCAGTTTTTTCCTTTTGATTAAAATCCTTGCCGAGACACCCCAGGAATTTTCCCCGGAGACTAGACCTGGGGGGCCCCATGGAGTAGCGTGTTGATCTTGACCAGAATAGGATGATCTACTGCTTCAGCCAGGGTGACGCACTTGTCGTTGACATCGAAGCTGAGACGTGCCCTCGATCTTACCGGAAACGTAACGGCCAGGTAATTCCGCCCTGAAGCCGCTTGGTCGTAAATAGCTCGGCTTTGCACCCGACCCTTGCAGGCATGCCACGCGACGACGCCATCCCATGCGAGTTATGTTGCATCGTCAGAATCTGCCGGCTGGATGATGCGCCAGCTGTCGAGCATGACATTGATCTCATTCCCTTGTCCAAACTCACCGTGCCAAGCTTTTCGACTCTGGAGTCCCGTGCTTTGAAGGGGGAGTCAAGACAATAAGTAACTTAACTTTGCTTTTCCTCCCCCTCTGGTTCTTCCTTTGGACCCTCTTGCATTCCCGTCCTCGTCCACCTTTCGTTTATCCACCAACGAACGATGGGCAAGTACGGATATCTGATTCCGGACTCTTATGTCCGGGAGGTTCCTGGCGAAGTCGACATGAACACTGCCAGTATCTTTTGGGGGTTTTCTCTTGGCGTTGCTACCTTTTCGGCGGGCAAGGCCGGTAAGCAGAGTTGGCGGTCATGGAAGCGCGCTCGACGGATCACGGCATATGTGGCCATGGTGTGGGCTGTGTGGTTTAGCAGCATGGTGCTTGGTGCTCTTGCTTGGGGGTTTCAACGACAATACATAGATCCAAGGCAAGTCCAGGCTATCCCTGTCCTTCCACCTTTGTGCTGACCTTACCCAAAGCTTTGGCTTCTACTTTTGTGTCGGTATGTATCTTGACCTGTGTTCTTGCTACCTAGCTAACCTTCCTAGCCTTGTTTTGGGCATTACAGGTCCAATTTCTCCTCCAAATCATCATCAACCGTCTTGGCCTACTCATGGTGGTGCCTGGGCAAGCCGTGAAGCTCAAGTGGCTTGTCTTCGGTGTCATCTTGGCAATCAACATTAGCGTTTTTATCATTTGGATGCCGGCGCGACTACAAATTAACGACACGTGGATACACCTAAACGAGATTTGGGATCGCTGCGAGAAGGTCATCTTCGCCCTTGTCGATGGGTTATTGAACGGCTACTTCATATACCTTGTTCGGTCACGACTTATCGAGAATGGCTTGACCAAATACACGCCTCTTTACCGAATGAACCTGGTTCTTATCTTTGTATCACTTTCATTGGATGTAAGTTCTTGTTGATGCGTCCTTGGTTTAACCACGTACTAACATCGGCCCTCAGGTGGTCTTGGTTGGCCTCATGTCCATGAAGAGTAGTTTGGTGTAAGTCCACTCCTCTATTTCCACGGAGCCATATCTAATAAACAATAGGTACCTGTCATTCCACCCCGTCTGTTACCTTCTTAAACTTCAAATCGAGATGAAGATGGCCGAGTTGATCACAAAGATTGTACGGTCTACCGGACGACACGGCTCCGACGATATCTACTACCGACAGTCCTCAACAGGCGACAAGTCCAAAACAGCTGGCGGAACGACAAAGGTCAAATTCTCCAATGGTCTGTCAGGGGCTCAAGGGACATTTAGGCAGGGCAACACAACACAAATCGAAGCTGGGGAACCGGATAGCGACATTGAGATGGAGATTAGGGACAGAGCAACAGACGGTGGCATCATTAGAACCACACATACGACGGTTGCCAGCTCTCCTGTTGACATTCGGGAGGATGACGATTCACATAGCAGGACAAGCTCTACAAGAAAACTGCACTACTAATCACTTATAAGGATAAAGTGGTCGAAAGAAGGATAGCTACTACTCATAGAACTAATAGAATCCTAATTGCCACACAGGTGGCTCCAATAAACATTAATTGATGTCAAATCTCCCCAAGTTGGTCCCCAACCTGTGAGATGTGACCTCAAACCTTCTCGGCCTCGTGGACCTCGACCTCGACACTTGACTTGCCCTGGGTCTCGCCTCCGGCGTCGCCCTCGAGCTTGTGGTTTCTGAAATGTCTCGCAGGAATCTTCTTGCTGAACTGGAGATTGTGTTAGCTGAGCTAGCCGCCAAATGCCGATGTGGCATGTGCTTACCATGACGTCGATCTCCTCCAGGGTGCGACCCTTGACCTCGGGAAGGAAGAAGAAGACCCAAATGGCGGAAATAATGCAAGAGGGGAACCAGATGTAGCCGTATCGTGGACCCCAGTTGAGCGAGCTTGGGTTGATAAAGTACGGGGCAGTGAAGGTGATGAGCCATGCACCAAGGAAGCCGACAGCGGCAGCAACACCAAAGGTATAGCTGCGGAGACGCTGAGATGGTATCTCTCCCGCAACAAGCCAAGAGTAAGAGGCAATCATTCCCTGAAAACGCTAGTTAGCAGTGTACAGTCCACGCCTGGAAGATCTCTTACGTTGTAGGCCATCATGTACAAGCACGACAAGGCGACCAAAACACGGCCTGTAACATGGGAGCCAGGGTTTTTGTCATATGTGACAGCGATAATAAGCTGGAAGCAACCGGAGATGACAAGCCCGTTCATGAGGAGGACACGGCGGCGTCCGTATCGTACGACGATGAAGGCGTTTGCAATGATGGCGATGAGTCCGGCCATGCTGAGAACGTTGCTCATGGCGAAAGGATCATCGACCTTCGCCATGGCAAAGAAGTAAGCCTTGTAAGCTGTGGAGATAATTAGCTTTGTCCTTAGGTGCTGAAAGTCAGTTCATGAGACTTACCAATGATAAACATGGAACCTGAGGCAGCCTGAAGGGCCACAGCTCCAATGGAGAGCAGAGTTCGTCGTCTATCAATGGAGTTGTTGAACATGTCCCAGATACCGACGCCGCTGGAAGTCTCTTGTTCCTTGTTGATAGCATCCCGAATCTCATTAAGCTCCTTGTCGACATCGGCATTCTCGGGTCTCAACCACTGGAGTGACTTGAGACCCTCGTCGTAGCGGCCTTGGAGGATCAGCCATCGAGGGGACTCGGGGATAAAGAACATGGCGATGAAAAGGAACGCGGGCACGACGTAGATGATGGCAAGAGGGATGAGGTAGGCAGATCTATCGGGTCGTTTCGCAGTTGCCCAGTCGATGATGGTACCGATGAGGGTGCCCTATGAAGCAGTTAGTATCAATATCACAAGCCTATCATGGAGAGTACTCACAAACGAGGTGCAGAACTGGAAGATACTGAGGAAAAGACCTCGGTACTTCGCTGGGCTAGTCTCCTGAATGTAAAGCTGAGAAAAGGTCATGAAGTAACCGTTGGCAAGACCGATGACCAGACGGCCGACATAGAGGGGAGCAATATGGGTTGTGGTCATCATGATGATGTTGGCAACCGCACAAAGCAGACATGCTGTCCAGAGGCACATCCTTCTACCAAGCTTAGCAGCGACGAAGCCAGCGAGACTAGAGCTGATGAAAGCACCGAGGGTCATCAAGGATGCGATTAACTGTTGTCGGGTTGTGTCGATGTTCCATCCGATCGCGGTTTCGGGAGCCCGGTAGCCATAGATCTACAAACGCAGCCTGTCAATATCGTAGAATCTTCTCAAAGGTCATAGATATGAGATATCTGATATCACTAACCTTGAGGAACCCAGGCATAGCCTGAAGACCACCGATCAAGCCAAAGTCAAGTCCATACTGGAAAGGTGACAAGACGACGACACCGCAAGCGACGAAGCACTTCCAGTGCGCGCGGATGGTATCCTGAGATGGATCCGACATAGCAACGAGTTCAATGTGTTGTTCTTTGAGAAAGTTGATGATGCTGAAGAACGGAAGGGTTCAAGGATCTGCGGAGCACGTTCCTTATACTCCATCTCAAGACGAAGGGGGACCGTGTCCAACGCACGCATGCAATACCCCGTGGGGAAGTGGAGAAAAAAGACCAACTCATCTCGCTCAAGATACAGATTTCGAGTGTTACCCGACGTGCGGGGTGCAGGAGGAGGCTGGCCACGCTAGGGATCATTGATCCGATAGTAAGGGAGTAGAGTCCACTCAGAGACAAGGCACGTCACGAGGTCTCAGCCATATGGGGTACTTGACATTTCTAAGAAATTTTTACCGAGAAGGGGCATGGATACGCGCGTGTTTATCTTGGATTGCCACCGGGAGGATGGATCTTGGATCTGGGGCAAGGGGGGTGCTCGCTTGGCGGGTTTGTTGGGTTACGGTTCACCGCAATTCTGAGTCTACAGGCATTTGTGACCCTCAGGGTTTGGCAAAAGCAAAAAATGTTACTTTGGATCTCGATACCGTACTACAGAGATCTGTGAAGTGGCCTGATTCAAGTCCCGTCTGGATGATAGCAGCACAATATGATGCAAGATGAGATAAACGGGAAAATTGGATTATGAGCAACGATAATGTCTATTGCAGCGTCATAGCACTTTAGGTTAACTTCAAACTATAGACGTAATACCTGACATCTTCTCCGTCTCGGTCCACAACTTCTCAGCCGCCTTGGGGTCATGGGCATGAGCAGCCAACTTCTCATCAGCTGGCTGGCAATCAGCCAGGTACCAATACGGCTTTGTCCATCCCTCTGTGAGCTTCGGATCAAAAGCAGCGACAAGAGTAGTTGCAGCTCCCTGATCCATCGTCTTCCAAACACCCCCCGGCGCAGTCCCCCCCATGGTCCCTCGCCCCTCGGAGTCTAGACTGCGGGTTAGACCCGTGTCAATGGTTCCCGGATGAACCGATAGTGCCGACACATTGGATCCAGCCTTTTGGAGTCGCCTTGTTAGCTCCACAGAATGAAGCACGTTGGCTGCCTTGCTCTGTCCGTAGCCAATGAACCCCGGGTAACCGTCCTTGGCTTGGAGAAACCCTGGGATAACGGCAGTTGGGGGTCTCTCCTCTTCCGGAACCCCATTATAGAGGTCTTTCTCAAAGGCGTAGTCGCTGAAGCGGATTGGAGATAGGCGATGGCCATGGCTACTGACGTTGACGATGCGAACACTTCCCTTTGGACCTTTTGATGCGGCGTTTATGATCTTTGGGAGGAGGAGTTCTGTAAGGAGAAAGGGTCCAACATGGTTCGTAAAGAGCTGCTGGTCGACCTTGATACCACCTAAAGTTGTGATGGCATCTCGAGTTTGGAGGTTGAGTCCAGCGTTGTTGATCAAGATGTCGATGTTATCCAAGGCACCATCAATCTCAGCAGCTGCTGCCTTGATGGACTCAATTGACGAGAGATCCAGAAGAACGATTTTGACTGGGACTTTTGAATACTTTTCTTTGATCTCAGCAGCCACAGTCTCTAATTTGGACTGGGTGCGAGAAGCCAAGACCAGTGTGGCTGGAGCTTGTGATGCTACTGCCAGGGCAGTAGAAGCACCAATGCTTGAAGGACTGATACCAGTTATGACGACTACAAACCATCAAAATCTGTGAGAATAATGAAATATGTTGAAACGAGTCGGACTCACCATTCTTCCCGCGAATCTCATCACCAAAGGCAGCGGCTACTTCCGTACCAGTAGTCTTGTTGTTAAACTGAGAGTTGGAAGTCATGATGTGACGTGTCTTTGCGCTTTACGAGATAATGCACCTCAAAGCAAAGACCCCTATCTATTAATCCAGACCAATAAGTCATTTCAAGTTTCCCCCCTTTCACCTCGGCAATGTCGTGGAGTCACCAGCCTCTATCGGCGCGATGGTTCCGAAGTGAGGGGAATTTGAGACTCGCCGAAAACGCCCCTCTCGGCAATAGAAGGAAATCAATACCCGAATCCTTCAGAAATCGAGATTTATGTAGATTGCATTTATTGGCTTTAATATCAGTTCTCAGCAAGCAAGGTTTTGTGTCAGCCAGGGTGCTTATCCAACCATACTCGTTTCAACTCTCATCACAAACAATGTCCTCAACAAAGTCAGGGATCAAGGTCATCATTGTCGGTGCTGGATTTGGCGGTTTGACAGCTGCTATTGAATGCCACCGACAGGGTCATGATGTTGAGATTTATGAATCTTTTCCTGAACTCAAGGCTCTTGGGGATATCATCTCTTTTGGCGCCAATGCTGGGAGGATCTTTTACCGATGGTCCGACGGACAAATTGTGGAAAAGCTCCGTCCTCTTTGCATCGATATTCAGGAGTATGGCTTCAGAATTCACAAGTATGACACTGGAGAGGTTGTTTATCATCAGAAGAGAGCCCCTCCCAGCCCTGATGCGCCCGTCTTGAACGGTCACAGAGGTGAACTGCACGAGGTCATCTTCAACTATGCCCGCGACGAGCTCAAAATTCCTATTCACCTCAACCAACGGGTGAGCGAATACTTTGAGACGGAGGCGGGTGCTGGAATTGTGCTCAAGAGTGGCAAGAAGGTGAGTTGTTGCCCTGTGGATCTGACCCCTGAAGGCGGCTTACTCACAGATGATTCAGATTCTTGGCGACGTTGTAATTGGAGCCGATGGAGTCCGCTCAAAGGCCAGGGAGCTTGTTCTGGGATATTTCGACAAGCCCAAGAGCAGCGGTTACGCAGTATGGAGGGCATGGTAAGACATTGATGTTAGTGTGGAAGAATGAATGTTAATCAGTGAATCAGGTTCTCTAACAAGGACATGATCAAGGACCCACGGACAAAGGAGTTCTGTGAGAATGGCGATACCTTCAATGGTTGGGTCGGAAAGGATTGCCATTTTCTCTTCTCCACGCTCAAGGGCGGTAAGGACTGTTGCTGGGTCTTGACACACAAGGATGATCACGACATTGATGAGTCGTGGTCGTTCCCTGGAAAGGTTGAAGAGGTGTTGGAGGTGTTGAAGGACTGGGACCCGACTTGCCGAGCCATTGTCGAGAAGACGCCGTCTGTTGTGGACTGGAAGCTGGTCTATCGTGACCCTCTGCCGACTTGGATCAGCAAGAAGGGTCGCATTGCTCTTCTTGGTGATGCAGCTCACCCATTCTTGCCAACGAGTGCTCAAGGCGCAACTCAGGCGATGGAAGATGGTGTGACTATCGCAGTATGCTTGAAGCGTGCAGGAAAGGGCAATGTCCCTGGTGCTCTGCAAACGCACCAAGGCTTGAGGTAACAACCCGTTAAACGAAACACTGGAGACGGAGCTAACAACGACTTTCAGGTATGATCGTGTGAGAGCCGTCCAGAAGACCGGAGAGTCAACGCGTGACCTGTGGCACAAGACGGACTGGGCCAAGGTCAAGGAGAACCCTTCTAGCATCGGATTCCCCAGAGAGGACTGGATTCATGGATTTGATGCCGAGAAGTACGCAGAGGAGAAATTTGATAGCGTGTTGGAGGAACAGACACGTCCGGTTGCGGACAAAGCCGAGACTTTCTTGGATCAAGGGGTGGCCAAGGCTACGGTAGTAAACTGAGATGGGCAGATAGTTAGCATTTTATAGTTTCATTCAGCATCAGAATTAGCATCGCATCAATCACTGTCTTGTTATTCCATATCTAGCGCCCTGCCATGAGGTATCGAGGCACATCATGGACCTGAAAACCATCTTCTTTGCCAACATGTTCAGCACCCTCTTTCTTTACATGAAAACAGGAGGTACTAGCTAGATGGCTAAAACCATGCTTGCTTGTGATTTCGTGTATTCTAGTCACCCGGGGATTAGAAATCACTGAATCAATGATGTGCGGTAGTCTTGTGCATGTCTTTATTATGAACCTGTCCTATCTGAACCTCCTCTCACAACTTAGACTCACTCGCCCCAACCTTCATCATAATACTCTTGGTCTCCAAAAAGTTATCAATGCTATGCTGCCAACCCTCTCTTCCCTGACCCGAAGCCTTGTATCCTCCAAAAGGCAAATCCTTTGCCGTGCTAGGGCTCGTGCAGTTAATTCCAACATAACCAGAGTTGAGCTCCTTGGAAACTCTCATGGCGCGGTCAATATCCTTGGTGTAGACTGCGGCGTACAGGCCATACTCTGTATCGTTTGCCTTGCGGATTGCTTCTTCTTCTGTCTTGATGACGTTGATGTTGACGACTGGACCAAATACTTCCTCTTTCATGATCTTTGCGTTTTCGGGTGTGTCAAGGAAAATGGTTGGCTCGATGAAGAAACCTCCAGTGCTATCGAGGTTGCCATTTCCTCCAAGGGCGAGAGTACCAGACTTCTTGCCCTCTTCAATGAACTTGAGAACGTTGTTATACTGAATCTTGTCGGCCTGAGGACCGTGAACTGTGCCGCGCTTCGTTGGGTCGCCTGCCTTGACAGCTGCAAGGTTCTGTTTGCAAGCCGCGATAAACTTATCTGCAATAGTATCTTGCACATAGACTCGTGAGTTGGCCATGCAGACTTGTCCACTGTTGAACTGAACACTGCGCATCGTGTCCTTGACCGCTAACTCAAGGTCTGCGTCCTCAAAAACAATGACGGGAGACTTGCCACCGAGCTCAAGAATAACCTTCTTCAAGTTAGTCTTGGCAGCGGTTTCCTGGATGAGGCGCCCAGTGCGACCTGAGCCAGTGAAGCTCAGGGCTCTAACGTCCATGTGCGCAGCGAGTGCCGCACCAGAAGGCTGGCCGTGGCCATGGATAATGTTGAAGACACCTGGAGGGAACCCGGCCTTGTGAACCAGCTCGGCGACCTTGGCCGCAGCAAGAGGAGCCTTCTCGCTTGTCTTCAGCACCACTGTGTTACCAGTGATGAGAGCCGGTGCGGTCTTGCTGGAGAAGAACAGCACGGGCACATTCCAAGGAATGATGGCTGCGACAACTCCATACGGCTGACGCAGCGTCATGGTGACATATCCCGGCGTGTTCAGCGAGGCAGTGCCCTGAATCTGAGACCAAGCCTCAGCATAGTGGTCAAAGTTGCCAGCAGCAGCAAAGCCCTCAAAGTAGTCATCAACAGGACGACCCATAGACTGAGCCTCAAGAAGAGCGAGCTCATAATTGTGCTCCCTGATCAAAGCAGCCAACTTCTTCAGGCATGCGCCACGTTTGGACGGATCGAGAGCCGACCAAGCGGGGAATGCGCGGTTGGCAGCAGCGACAGCCGTGTTGACATCTTGCTCGGTTGCTTCAGGAACTATCGACGCAGACTAGCGTTAGCATCTACTTGCTAACAAATGCCCCAAGTGGGTGGTCTCTTACCCTCTGCAATCTGGGTACCGGTAGCCGGGTTGAAGAGGGGAAAAGTGGCTCCATCTGAGGCCCCAACCAACTGTTGACAAAAGGTGTCAATAACATGTTTCTCACTGGTTGGAATGACTCATGCACGTACTTTGCCATCGATGAGCATCTTGGGGGTGTTGAGCGTTAGTGGCGCAGGCATTGTGATCGATTTGATGATATGATCCTGGAGAAAGTGTGTGATGAGAAGGCGAAGGAACGGCTTGCTAAACGAGGACAATGAGAGGATCCAACCCCAGATTTTACCCAGCAGCCATTATGACTCGTTAATTATGTATGTTGAGCTGTTCGGCAATTCATGTGACATGGCTTAAGCCAAAGACGGCAACGGATCTAAGATCCATCATGCCCGCCACCCCCGCTTCAATTTGCGGGGGAATGCAGTGAAACCAAGAGCGCGGCAGTTGGATACGGGCCGAGGGAAGTTGGGGAGGAGACGGGTAAGGCTTCAGGTTCATGAGGGTTGATTGAGGACGCTTCTTCCCATCCGTTGATGCCTTTGTGTTTGGTGCAGCTTATTCCAACATGTCGACACCTCAAGAGACCAGTGAGCGCAGGACTAAGCGTCGGGCGGCTATGAGTTGCGATAGGTGCAAGGCGAGGAAAACAAAGGTGAGGTTGATCTGCATTAATATGTGAGGGAACAACAAGCTGACGAGAGGAATGACACGTGAAGTGTGTTGATCCAGGTTTGTCTCACAATGGCTTCACAATTTTTATCTGAGCGAGGGTCCCTAACAATGTCCATGCAGTTCCCGGACCCTGTCAATTTTGTGCCAGCATCTCGGCTCCCTGTCATTTGGACCCATCGCGGCGACGACAGCGTCCATACTACCGGGTATCTGAAGAAGAGTTTCGCTATATGACACAGATTCTTGAGCATTTCTTACCCGACACTGAACTCAATCTTCCAAATTTGAAGGCATTTGTTCAATCGTTGGAAAACAGCGCCTTGGATAATCCAATTACACCTTCAGCGAGTGATGGCATCACTCCAAGTTATCCCATCGTTAGTCCTCAATCAACGGCGCCGGAGACGGTTAATGAGAGTTCGGATATTACAAATGAGATCTCTGAACTTTATCAAGAAGTTGGACGGGTGAGAGTTGACTCCAAAGGTGTTCAAAGTGAGTGCATAATCCTTGCTGCATATCGGTTGACGATACTCACACCAGGCCAGGACACGTCGGACCAAGCTCTTCATACCTCTTCCACTCTGCAGTCAGATCCATCAAACAGCCTCGTCAGCCGAATACTCCAAATAGTGACATCATTGCTCCCCTCACAGCCTCACCCTCCATCCCTCCCCCACTACCCGAGTCATCGCTAGGAGTCAAGCGGACACCTCGTCAGGTCAACCTACCCCACAGAGAGCTCTGCAACAACTGCATAGCTCGGTTCTTCCGTGAGGTGCATGCTGTGTACTGGCTGTTCTCCGCCGAGCAGCTGCACGCTACTCTGGATCGGATATATGCTGGCGATGCTACGGCTGCAACTCCCGCTGCGTTATGCAGTCTGTACTCGATCCTTGCTATTACGTGCGAGAGTGAGATGCAGAAGGAGTGGTCGGATACGGCTATGAGGCCTTCAGTGACGTATCT
Organism: Fusarium sp. AF-6; assembly: GCA_003947015.1. Lineage (NCBI taxonomy): Eukaryota > Fungi > Ascomycota > Sordariomycetes > Hypocreales > Nectriaceae > Fusarium > Fusarium sp. AF-6. The sequence continues at coordinate 118,437 of NKCJ01000023.1, forward strand.
TACGTTGGCCAAGGCTGTCGTTCCTGCATTGTTTGATGATGCTGACTCGGATAGCGTTCGGGCTCTATGCCTCCTTGTAAGACCGATCCGAGGCTTCCCTTGTTTGGTGTGTAGACTCTGACGATTCTAGGGCCTTGCACTTTCGTGTTCCATGTTTGGAAGCACGGCGTATGTGTACATCGGTGCCGCTGCCAGAGTGGCCTTCACACTTGGATGGCATGTTCGAGATGAGAGTTCTCGAGTTGACTTGCAAGAACAAGTTGACTTGAGACTCTTTTCCACTCTGTACATACTCGATCTCGACACTTCACTTTGTTACGGGAACCCACCGGCTATCGATCAAAGCATTGCCCCGAACCTGCCCAAGTCGCCATGTGAACAGGTACGCTCATTGAACACGTTCCTGACTTGTTCCATTCTAAACGAGATAGCTTCTGGGTCCGGGATCCAGCATGCCTCATGACTATCTCGAAACTTCGTGTCAACTGGCTCATCTTCGACGAGGTCTGACAAGGCTGCTATACCAAAAACCAACAGCAAAGTCAGCACCTATCTCAATCAGTGCCGTTTCTAAAGCAGTTTCTGATCTCGAGAATTGGTATTCGGAAATCCCGTTCCACCTTCGTCACCCAAATCAAGTTGCTAGGTTTCATGTGCGCTCAGTTGCAGTTTTGCACCTCCGATATTGGAGTGCCATGATCTACGCCACCCGACCATTCCTTCTGTACAGCGCTCTGAAGGAAGACAACATGGGACAGAGTCCAAAGCAAAAGTCTTTCCAAGATTTCAGTGCCAGATGTCTAGACGCAGCACAAAAGTCACTAGAGATGATTCTCTTCCTCGGAGAACGAGGCCTGCTATCCAGTTTGGTCCTGCTAGATTGTGGGTCGATTCTCGAGGATATGCAGGTCTTTCTCCTCGGACTGAAATTATCTGATCCTTCGATTCACATGAGAAATGTTGAAACGTGTCTTCACACTTTACAAAGTATGGAACAGGTCTTTTGGACAAAAATGTTGCTTCCGGAGGTGATAGCTCAACTACGAGAGTTTGGTATTCTTACCAGCGAACCAGGGCTGAATATGGTTGATGATCAACCTACTGGCCTCATATTCTTGGACTTTGCGCAACAGGGCGAGCCGTGAGTGCACTTTACATCTCTATACAGTTTTTGGGAAAACTAACATTTGTATAGGACGTTCTTTCCGGATTTTCACATTCCGAATTTGGAAGAGATGCTTTCAGTGGTGGATAGCACAGTTGATTGCAGCTTTGTGCCGGGAACATAGCGGTTGTAGGCTACCCGAATTTTCTTGCTGTGTACACAGTAATCGGTAGTTACAGCCTGTATGATTAGAAATTAGAGTTGTAGAACAAGCCAATGTATTCTTATCGGGACTTTGTTGTCGAAGCACCACCTACTGTAGTCGGTTCAACATGTCCTAGACCATCTTCCATGGACCCGATGCCATACCCCAGTTCATCCTTCCATTTTGAGACTGGGACCTTGTTCTCGGTAACGGGAGAGATTATCGGAATCATCGATCCGATACCCTTGGAACTATTGGTAGTATCCCGAGAGAGCAAGAGACATCTACCGACAGTCGACGTTTGTAAGCTTATAGAGAAACGAACAACTCAGCAACACCCGAGCACATTGTGCCTACCTGTCTATCCTTCGATACAGCTCTATCACCCAACTCCCCATCATTCTTACCTACTCTATTGAACTGAAACAATGGCCAAAGGAACAGTAGCCATCGAGGAAGCAGTCGTCAATATCGAAGATCTGGACTGGCTTTCACAAACGTCTAATCTTTATGCCCCAAACCAAACAGGACAAACCCAGCACCATGCTCTCACCAAGAAGCTGGCAGATATTCACGATGAACGTTTGAAGGCGATGGATGCCAACGGCGTCGACTATATGCTGCTTTCACTCACTTCTCCGGGCTGTCAAGGAGAATCAGACCCCGTGAAAGCATCGAGTCTTGCTGTGAGGTCGAACGACTGGTTAGCGAGACAAGTCGCAGAGAACCCCAGGCGATTTGGAGCATTGGCCGCCCTATCTATGCATGATGCTACCGAAGCAGCGACCGAACTCAAGCGAGCAGTCAAAGAGTTGGGAATGTTTGGCGCTTTGATCAATGACTTTCAGAGCGCAGGGTCTGATTCGAGTGTGAAGCAGTACTATGATACTCCAGAGTATCTTCCTTTTTGGAAAGCTGTGGAAGAGCTAGATGTCCCAGTTTATCTGCATCCTCGATATCCGGTCGATATTGAGCTCCAGCCAGATGGGAAATTTGGTCCCAGGAAGCAGATCCTTGGAGCAGCTGTTCAGTTTCACTTGGACCTCAGCTTCCATATTTACGCGTTGTGTTCGAGTGGAATCTTTGATAAGTTTCCTCGAGTGCAGGTGGTGATTGGTCACATGGGAGAAGGGTATGTGCTTACTTCCTTTGACGACGTCTACTCACATTCGTCACTAGTATTCCATTCAACCTCTGGCGAGCTGACCATTGGTACAACAAGCCCGTCAAGAAGGCCACGAGGCCATCGAAACATGATTACAGCTATTACTTGAAGCACAACGTCTCCATTACCACCTCGGGCAACTTTTCCACAGATGTCATAAAGTTTTGTGTCCAGCAGTTGGGAGTTGAAAGATGCATGTTTTCAATCGGTACGTCCATAACCTCTGTTAAGAGTGACTTCTTAACAATAGTGGCAGACTACCCATATGACACGATTGAGGAAGCGCAAGACTGGTGGAAGGGTGCGGAACTCCCGGCGGACCAAAAGCAGGCTGTGGGGAGGTCGAATGCAATCAAGCTGTTCAAGCTCCCACTTGAACCATAGTATCCAGAGCAACTAATTCTGAGTTTTCCGTTTGTAAACCTCATATCCGTTCTTGCTTAGCTTCCATTTTCACCATTTCTCTTGGTCAAATAGTCAGCCAGTTCAAATTTGCCCAAATCTGGCTGCGAGGCTGCCACTAGATGTCATCTCGATTTGGTATTTGCCACAATATTGGGTTTTCATTGTGCTCGGCTATCCAAGACAAATGTTCTCATTGGAGCAAAACTCACCTTCAGCTGAGGTCGGTTATTTGCCCAGCCGCTCTAGACCAATGCAGGCACCTTGGCGAAGCAGGCTGAGAAACATGTCGCGAATCAGAGAAAAGATGGCTTTAACTATTGATTCTCAATCACACCCCTAATGCGACAAAATGGCTGGTTTGAGAATAATGAGATATTGGGTGTGATCCCTCCCTTGAATCCAGGAGGCAAGTATTTCTCCTCGACGGGCCCATCGATTTCACGTTTTCGCCAACAGCTTCTGCTACACACGACAGTATAACGACGACGATGGCCGATTCGAGTGGTCGACAGGAATTATTCGGTGACGACGTACGGCGAGCCTACTTGGACATCGGACGACTGTGGCTCTTCTCAGTTGTCCCCCTGGTTGTTACTGTTGTGACGTTCATCGCCCTACTCGCATCAAACTCTGTGGATACAAGCAGCCAGTATATCCTTGTGCTGTACGAAGCGACACGGCTTTTAGTACCGCTCCAGGTAGCTGCTCTCGTCGCGCCATGGAACATAGGTCACATCATGAAGCTCTGCTCATACTGGGTTGGCTACCGTGCCAGTGTGTCTCGCTATCGGAACAACGGGGTATCGACGATTGCAGATGACCAAGGCACGATTACTTCGCATCTTTTCTTCGCCAGTCCCATGACCGCGTTGATGGCCCTCTGGCACGCATGCAAACCGACAGAGCCATCCATGAGGAGTCTATGGCTACTAAAATACTTCCCTGGAGGGCCAAGGAGCGAGCTCGGGGAGTACCTCACCCTCACAACTTCATTTCTCTCAGTGGTAGCATTTTCTCACATCTTGTTTGCCGGGCTTGTTACTCTTCTAGCTGCCCTCACTTCAATGCAGACGCACGAGATAATCACGCCCGTTCAAGTTCCCATGCAGCATTTTGGCCGGATACTGCCAGATACTTGTCTCGATACGAAGGGCATGTCAGACGGCATGTACTACTCCTGTGGAGTAGAACCCGTCACTAATGGATTCTTTCTCGCCAACTCGACTGAGAGCATTCGGACCGTCAACAATGCGTCTAGCTTGAATCAAGTTTTGTACGAAAGTGAGGTTGGTATCCATACATACTCCAACACGTATACAAGCAGGTTCTAACAGCTTGGACAGAGACAAATCGCACTTCTAGTGCCAAAGGACCTCGACGGAGCGCTTGATTACACAGCCAAGACACTTGGTGTCAGAACAAAATGCAGCTCAAAAGGGAAAGAGTGCAGGCTACGGATGAGCAGTAATAGCGACACCAGAGTTGTGCATTCCTGCCCCCCTGATGAGAGCGCCGGTGATGACTCTCTTGCCGTCAATGAGGCGTGGGCTGGGAATGTGATTGTAGTACCTGGCGGGACTCCCAACCCTTTCAACTATTGGATCTGGGGTGTCGTGGACAAGACTGAGACTGACCTGCCGAGTGACTCCGAGGTCGTTAAGCTGATGGGCGGTGCCATTTCGATCCTTCTCGACTGCACTGTCAACGTGTACAATGTCACCTATTCTGTCCAGAACGGAACTATTCTCCCTGAGAAGCTCATGACGACCATGGCTGACGACGCTCCCGCCTATGTCGTAGCCGATCCTCTCGCGCTCAACTTTGCCCAGAACCAACTGTATGAGCGTCTTCGCCTGGCTGCCGTTACTTCTCACAACACGTCTGAACTGGCTTCTAAAATGTCCATGTTCATCAGCGAAATGGCTATGGCTTATCTTGCCGGCATATTCGAGCCTCTGCAGAACGAAGAGGAGAGCATCCGGAAAGCCGTGCAGGTTGCCCGCCTGCCTTTGGCGCTAGTTTGCATAACCGTCGCCCTCGACGCCATTCTCGTTTTACAGGCGACTTGTTTCTTTCTTATAGCATTAGGCCTTGTGTGGAAGGATCCAAACACTGTTATCGAGCGGGATAGACTCACACTGGAGGCACGTGTATCGGGTACGGTTTGGAGAGATCCAGTCGAGCGATCGGGGAACTTTGCGAAGGAGTGATAGAAGAGATTTCTTGCAATAAATTCCTGGTCACATTGGCAATGCCGACGAACGGACCTCACCCAAAGGTTTAAACCGTGCAATCACTCCCTCATTTTCTTCGCTCTTAGTCGAACTAGTTCATCAGTGAAACAATGATTTACTGTTTCATGGGCATATCACACGTCGAATCTGACCTCCGACTGAGGCTGAGTGCATGGGTGCGCAGGTCTTGAACGCCAGTCAGCGGGAAGGTAATCGGCGAACAAGATATCGCCGACGGCGAAACCCGATGATATGCAGGGTATACAGTAGTGCCGGTGTTGAGAGGTAGCCAAAGAACAGAGGTTAGCCAGGTATTTTGGTGACTGAGCCGGGCTTCGAGGCAATATATAAGATGAACGTTGGTGAAATACAATTTCTCAACACCTCAATACATCTCTATCACATCTGGCTCAATAACCCCGACAGCCATCATTTCCTCGAGTACATTTTGTCAAAATGGTAAAGCCCATCGCCATCACAATTGCCTGCGCAATTCTCTTCCCAACTCTTGCAACCGCCGCAGCCTGCACGGATGGCCTAGTCTACTGCGGTTTCAACCTTTTGAGGCGAGGTAAGATTCCTCCCAACGGATTCAAAACGTCGGTCAAATCCACTCTTATCCTAACTTTTGAGACGTAGGTGACTACAAGGCTGAGATTATCGCGGAGCTTGAGAGGGTTGAAGGTCCCAGCGAAGACGAGTACGACATCTACCATGGTCTTTTTAAGTGCGGCGAAGGTGGTCATGGGTGGATTCGATATATTAGCCATTGTGACAGGTTTTGCAATGATGGTGGTGCAGGCAAAGATGATTACTGTTAGATGAGGCGGAACAGAAGGATCACGGTTAAGGGAGGGAGTTTGGCGCTCATCTCAGCTTCATGGAGACGGTTTAATCATTCCACAAAAATACGTTCATTATACACGATGCACCATGATTTCTTTCGAAATAATCATGACTAAAAAAGATCACTGTTCAAGACTAGCAAAAAAACATACAACAGTGGGGATTCGTTGGTCGTCACCGATCCAACTACTAATCCACCCCTCACAGGCTTATACATGGGAGATCAGACGGGATCCTGAGTTTTCCAGTGGGTATGGTCGTATGTGGTGGTGGAGGCTTGTCAAATGGTTCATATACCTAGGCGGAATGGCCTATTGGGTAGAATGGCACAGGCGATGGCTACTGTATCATCACGGAACAGGGCCTAGGCAGTATGAACACTAGGTATACAGTGGCAAGACTCTGAACAGAAACAATGTATCTATAATATATCTACTCTAGCTTCAAGGCAGGAAGTGCATCCTTGGCCGGCTCTCCAAAAGCAGGAGCCTGCATGTCCTCATCCTTAACCTGCTGCCCAGTGATGGGATGCTGATAATGGAAGGGGACGACCCTCGTGTCCGGCCACAACATCTGCTGATCAGATGACACAATCTCGTTCGGTCCCGTCGGGTCCTCAGGGAATGTCTTCTTGGGGAATGGCACGAAACCAGACGTCTTCTTTGACCATCCATCCTCAACATCTCCATGCCAGAAGGGAAAGTATCGAAGACGTAGAATACGCCACTTGCCATCGGCTTCCTTAACATACTCGTTCTCGTAGATACCTCCTTCGAACCACTGGCAGAATCCACGGGGATGTTTCTCTGCCTGGCTAATGTGAACACCAGCCTGCATCAAGGATCGAAAGCGGCCCTTAGCTCGAGCAACTATGCCGTCTGCGTTTGTCCCATACTCAACGTCGACGATTCCTTGCATCTGGGGATGATCAAGCAGGAAGCCATGTACAGGACCATTTCTCTGAACAAAGCCCTTAGAGAATCGATCAACATAGAGTCTCTTCACTCCTTCTTTGGTCAAGTACCGTCCGCCCAAAAACTGCACGTATGCTTCTGGGCTGGTGGAGAATAGCTCTACCACCTACACAATTAGCAGGAGTTTATAAAACGGATAGGTGTTACTTGCCTCTTCATACAGACACTTATCCAAGTAATATCCATATTTGTACTGCAGCTTTCGAATCTCTTCCTGGTCTTGCCACACCTTGTCAGCCAGTACGTAACACACCACAACAAAACTATACCTACCACTTAACCGAGTAACCTCGTTCCGAAGAAGTTCCACGGTACGCTTGAGCTCACTGATTTCGTCGGCCATTGTATTGATTGGTAAAATGTTTGTCACGGGTTTGAAGTCTACTCTAATTCGTCCGGTGGAGGAATGGCTATTCATACAGGTTTCTTGGAAGATGGTTTCCCATGCGCCAAGACGCTACCCCGCGTTCGGTGTCATTCGTGAATGCGGGAGGTTGAGGAGGCTATTTCCGTTGTTATCGGGTCGATGGAGCCGATGGGATGGAGGGGATAATCGGGAGTATTAGAGTTTCCATGTGACAACTACGCCATCTTTTCGGTGCCTAATTCGGTTTCAAGATCCCGTAAATTGACTTGGCTAATAGCGAACGTGACAATAGTTGGCGGTTCTAGACCCAGGTATTCCATCTGCCATGCCCATGCTGACTACCCCTTCAATGTTCCTTGGCCCCAGCCTCCGCAACTTGCCAAGGCAGCGGTTCAATCGCAATCTGTACTGATCCAACATCCCCATTCTTGTTCCTCCGTTTCTCCCATTCCACAATCTCTCTCTGATCCACGAAATTTCCATGAAGTCCCATCCGAAGTCGAAGTGGTAGATGCACCACTGCAAGTGGACCCTGCGACAGGTTCAATGCGTCGAACACAAGAATGTCGTTTCTTTGAACGTCCAGGTGATTAAGGATTGCCACGAGATAGCCATCTCCTTCTCCCTTCGATCCTTCTCTGGGGATGAAGACGGGTTCTTGAAATGTGCAAGTTGGGCCTGCATAATATACGTCTTTAATCTCTGTATCCCAGTTGTAGTGACCAAGAACGTTCCATAGTCCACCAGCTGGTGGTCCGCAGCGTTGAATATCGTAAGGGCGTGTTGGATCCATCTGTAGCTGCCAAAAGTGATTGTACGGCTTTGTGAGGAAGCGCTCGTCTTGCTTCGAAAACTCGCCATTGGTGCCGTACTTCTTGAAGGGCGTCACCCTTGCGTTTGTTTTGCTTTTTGGGTCAAACACCCAACGAAAAGTGTCCGAAATCAACTTTTGTCGTGTCTTGGCTTGCATGGAATGAGGTCCAGCAGCTGCCTCATCTGGGGGCCACCAAAAGAAGACATTGCCGTCGGCTACGGTCAAGTCGCAGACGATGTGACCGTTTTCATCTTCGTATGCCCCGACAACATGCCCATGGAAGCCTGGTCCTTGTCAATAAATGAATCAACTGGTAAATAAAGGGAACACTGACCATTGTCTGCTCGAAGCCAGATAATGTCCTCATCGCCTTTTCGAGGCACAATTCCGTAGTACTGATCTTCCTTTGGGTCCCATGCCCAATGATTGCCACCTTTCTTCAAACGATCAAGCTCGCATTTGAGAGGAGTCATGGGCAGAATCAAGTAATTCTTGGTCAAAGCAGCATCATGGATCATGCCGCAAAATGGAGCTTTATACCAGCGTTCATGCGTCAGTTTCCCATGCTCGGGCTCAAAAGTCCAGACGGCAATGTCGCAAGAAGCGTCGTGGCCGTTCCCACCAGCTTCGTATGCAAAGGCGACCATCTCTCCCGTGTCCGGGTCCATCTTTGGATGCGCTGTGAAGCAGGGAGCTTTCATCTGGCCTTCAAAGTCATATCGACCAAGAGTTTCGAGGGTGACTGGATCCATTGCAAAAGGAGGTCCGTCTTCCTTTGAGGCAAGGAGTGTTCCTCGCCAGAAGTAAACATTGGTGTTTGAAACAGTTCGAATAATTCCCTTGACCATCTCGTTATCGGTGTACGGATTGCGATATCTTCCAAACATGGCCTTTCGATGCTTGTCCTCGGCGTTGAATCTGTCGGTTCTCACGTAGCGTTGCTTAAAGTCAACGTGGCCATTTCGGAATTGAATTGCGCTGACCATTCCATCACCACTAAAGTTGACATCTTCCTCGTACACAGGGGGAAACCTGGGGTCAGGCTGAACGCGAAAGAATGTGCCGTTGATGTCCTTGGGGAGGTTGCCGGAGATCTCGAGTTCCACCACGTCGCATTCAAGTCTGGATGGCTGAAGAGGACCTCTAAAGAAGGGTGTATCTGGATACTTAATAGTATCATCAACTCTCTTTCCATCGAGATACCCAACATCAGTATCAGATGAAGGCACGGGTTGAGGGCTCGAAATGGGGGCAGCCATGATGGCAAACAGGACTGAATTTCCCAGTGGAGCCGTGATACAGAGTTGGAATTGTTTGGAAAGCAGGTGTTGTTTTTAGAGAGGTTGTGATTCGTCCATAGATATCTTGGCCGAAGAGAACGCGACTTTATCATAGAGACATTCGGGCACGGCTCTTCTCGGCAGCATCGGAGGTATGCTGGCGACGCATGTCATCACAGGGAGCCTGCACTCAATACTACTTTCCAGGACCATAGGCAGTTATTGAGAGGGGGTCAAGATTCAGGGAGACCTTTGAGTTGATGGACATATTCTTGCAAGTCGCTGATGGTGATTTGCGTCACGCTGTCACTATTTATTCATCATAGTTTATGGCGCAACAAGACCACCAGAAGAAACTGGGTTGCGTAGAATAGTACAGAAGCATATCAATTCAACAAACTAACTCTGCCAGCGCCGAGTCTACCACTCAATAACCGACATTGTGCAGCCCCCAATGTCCGCAAATGGTCGAAGCAATGGACTCTGCGCCTTGCGCTGTACTTCTTCATATCAAGTTCCTCCACATTTCCATATGGACCAAATGCCTGGATAGATGATTCTGACCATGGACTACCGCCGTACATGAAAGTCAACCACGCTTGACGCATCTCTCTTCCAACTCCGTCAGCCCCAGGGTTGAAAGAAAGATCAATTCCGCCAAATAAGAAGATGAGATCCACGGCGTGATGAGCCCGACTAGATGCTTGCCATGGGTTGGCTTCATCTATTATATACTGGTAAATCCGCTTATTGTTCTTGCGCCATCTCTCGCTAATCTCCAATGCTGGAAGGGCGAATCTTGTGTCGTTGATAATATCGAGAACTCCGAGTCTAGATGAAACAGGCCGTTTGGGGTAGATATGATAGAGTTGCTCAAGTTCAAAGGCATCTTGGGAGCAGTCACGTATGATTCCAAGAATCTCTTCCGTCTTCAGAAGTTCAACACCACTCCTCCATATGGCTGACTGTACTCATCAAATTAGCAACAACTTCTCGATCCCTCATCTGTGAACTAACCTCATATTCCACATCGGATATCATCAGTCCATTGACTTGTTCCGTTCTGTCCTCCCAGCCATCAAGGTCGGGCTCCTCCTGAAGCCACATAGAGGTCACTCCACAGTTGATCACTGCCTGAACTAACGAATCTGCACTACCGCTGTGTATTGTGTCCCCTCTAGCTTGAAGCTCAGTTTTTACCCGACTCAAGAGGCCTTGGCCGACTGCCAGTGGTTGGGGAGGAGACAGATGCAGAGAGCCTGATGCCAATATGGCCTGATGCACACATTTCGGGGCTGTCTTGGATAAGACATGAGCGTGCACATACACAGCACCTGCACTTTCGCCAGCGAGGGTGATTTTTTCCTAGACAGCGTTGGCATTGAAAGGCACGGCAACGAGCAAGAGGTTCTGTTTACTGACCGGATCACCGCCAAAGTCTTTGATGCTATCTGATACCCATTGGAGAGCCATCCTTTGGTCTTGGAGGGCGAGATTCCGTTCTCCCACGCCATCGCCAAAAGCAAATATGTTGAGGCGGTAGTTGAAGGTAACAATAATGATGGGCTTATCGCTGTCCACGGATTCGGCCACGAATCTTGTGGGATCTTAGAGGACAAGTCAGCTCAGTGCTTGGAGAAATTACTTGAAGACATCCACCTACCACAAACTGAGCTCGCAGCTGATGCAAATGTCACACATTGAGAACCACCTGGAGCTGTATCAGCCCGGAATCCATGTCGCGAGGCCAGGAGCAATACCATGAATCCATACGAGCACCGGCAGTAGTCCTTTGTCTTTTATGTCTGCGCTTGCTGGGCGAGAGATATTCAAGTTTAAACAATTAAATTCATCTTCTTCAATGGTAGGACTCTCCACGTTCTGCGGCAGACGAAGGAGGTGGCCAACGTCAACAGGTGGCTGAGGGCATTGCGGGCTGGATCACAGGTGGGAGAGTTAGCTGAGCTGACACCCGAATTGACCAAGATTGACCCAATAATAATTACCCAAATTGTGTCGCATCCAGTTCCTTTGGGAGCGCAACATATTGCGGTTTATGGAATCTCTCCGGGATGTGGGCATATGGAATGCCCCGAAAGTGCCAGACGGGTCGCCCAAACCGCTCATCCTGGATCCCTTGCACTGTGCTGGATGATGTCTGAAGCGTAACAGGAGAATCCGTCATGGTGGCAGTGCCAAGTAGTAAAACGCTCACGGCGAGCAATGAAATCGTGCTTTACTATCGTTAAAGTTTCCCTTGGGTTGCAAAAATGGAGGTCGAGTCAATTGCCGAGGCCCCATTCCATGCGGTATTACGTGTTGTCACAGAGGACCACTTACGGGTCTTACGGATCTTAGTGTCTCTCTCACCGTCTCCTCAGACCAAGGACGCCAAAAGCATTGAAGCAATTCCCCCAAGTCTTGGCCGTTATCTAAGGACTCGACAATGAGTAGAATGAAAAAAAACATCTTTTCTTCTGAATCAAACGACACCCGATCCCATCTTCCGTACGCAAATGAACAAAAACTCCAAGAAATGCACAGTCGGATGCAATCTACCGACGAATCTTCCGAACCATGCACCCCGCATTATACCCCGCCCCTGGTGGATAATCCAATCTGACTGATTGAATGGTAAGCACGGCTCGGGTTAGCAGGAAGTTTGGTATATGAGGAGGGTAGAATGACAATGTCACATTTCGGTCGCTTCTGCTCATACATACACCGATCTACCGGCTAAATAGCTTTCATCATGGCTGAGAAGCTCGACTATCAGAATATCTTTCACTGGGCTGAGACTCAGAAGGATGGTTCTATTCCTTCGTTTGCGACGAGGAAGAATGATCCTTATGAGTACCAAGCTGGATTCAACAATATTTTTGAATCGGAGGCTATTCCCGGTACCATTCCCCAAGGCCAGAACAGTCCTCGTGTGGTGAGGTTTGGTCTTTACGCCGAGCAACTCACAACTTCGTTCGGTGCGGCTCGACATGCGAACAAGAACTCGTGGCTTTACCGAGCCCGACCAGCGGTGGCACACCAGGGATTCGTAAGTTGAAATTTCCAAACAAAACATTCTCGTGCTGACCACTTCCTTGCACCGATATAGACAGATCTGCCACAGGTCGAGGGAACAGAGAGCTGCTTCTTGCCTTTGAACCCCAAGGTCAAGGTCTCACCAACACAACTTGCCTGGGTAAGCATCCATCACGTTCTCATGGAGGTATCAAAACTAACTTTTCAAGCTTCCCTTTGACATTGTCGAAGGCACTGATTTCATCTCTGGAATTCGCACCATCGCCGGCTCTGGCGACCCTACTCTGAGGGAAGGCCTGGCAACCCACACCTTCACCGCAACCAAGAGCATGGAGAACCGTGCTTTTGTCAACTCCGACGGAGACTTCTTGATCGTTCCCCAACAAGGTGCCCTAGACATCCAAACCGAATTTGGACCTCTGTACGTTCAACCCGGTGAGATCTGCGTCATCCAGCGAGGACAACGATTCAGAGTCTCTGTCGAGGGTCCGACTAGAGGCTACATGCTCGAGATCTGGGGTTCAAACTTTGAGCTTCCTGAACTTGGTCCTCTTGGATCCAACGGCATGGCTAATGCTCGAGATTTCCTGCATCCTAAGGCCAAGTATAACGTTACCCAGAATGACCCTTGGGAAATCGTTTACAAGCTTGGCGGACAATTCTTCAAGAGCACGCAGAATCACTGTCCTTTTGATGTTATTGCTTGGCATGGAAACTACGTGCCGTACAAGTATGACCTGACAAAGTTCATCAATGTTGGATCTATTTCTGTCGACCATATTGATCCTTCCATCTTTTGCGTTTTGACGGCCAAGTCACGGGATCCTCAAGCGCCTCTGCTGGATTTCTTGATCTTCAGTCCCCGATGGTCAGTTGCTTCTGGCCCGTCTATCTGTCTGATAGGTGATGCTAACATGGGGTCACAGGGATGTTGCTTCACATACCTACAGACCTCCCTACTACCACAGAAACGCAGCCTCAGAGCTCATGGGTCTGATTTATGGCGAGTATGCGGGACGTTCTGATGAGTTCCAGCCTGGTGGTGTGTCTCTTGAGACGGGCTTTGTGCCTCATGGTGTAGCCTACGAGGTGAGTGACTACTACTAGATCAAGTTCCAACTCGATGTCTAACTATTCCACAGGAGTTCAAGGCTGCTTCAGCTCAGCCACCACCTGAGATGCAAATTTCCAAGGGTGCCATCGCTTTCATGTTTGAGAGCTGTCGCCAGTTTACCATCACGGACTGGGCATGGAACAGCGACAAGAAGCACGAGCATGAGCCCAAGATGTGGGACAACTTGGTCGACAACTTTTCGTCACACAAGGAGGAGATTGACCGGATACTAGGCGGTAAATAGTTATATCCGATAGTTTCTGTATTCTAATTGTAAGGAAATAACATTGAAGACGCATACAACCTCGCCAAATCCAGGCTGTCATGTTCGATTCCTACCCGGCACCTTTTGTTGTTGTCGCCGCGCCAATCGGCACTAAAACGTTAGCGAGCCGTAGTGGATGCCCCAGGGGATACCGGACACTCGCCAATCAGAACGAGGCTTTTAGCGGTGACATCGCGGGGAACGAATACGAGGCAGATTAATTGTGGGCCGGGAGACGTCGTTCCGATGCCAACTCCATGGGCCGATTTTTGCTTGGCTTTAGGTCCCGGCCGGAGGAAGACAGATCTTTCCATAGATCAAGCATAAATTCCTTTTTGACACTTGTTTCTTCGATCTCATCTTGATTAGATCTTTTACTTCACATCGTCAATCTTTACCCGCTGGTAGTTGACCCAGCACACCCCCAGCAGATCCTCTCTCAGTGCCCAGATCGGTGGTCTGACGCCCAACATGACCACCTACGAGTTCGGCGGCCCGTGAGTACACCCTCATGCCGTTCTGTCGCCCATGTGATACTAACTGATCTCATCAGCCTGGGTGCCACCGGAATCGTCTTTGGCCTCCCTGTATTGATGAGCGTCCTCTTCCTGGGTTGCAACGACGTCTCGGGATGTCCGGCGCCTGCACTCATGGACCCTCGAACCCTGACCTGGGAAAAGCTGAGAGATCAGATTCCCTGGCCAGAGGATGGTATCTGGGGCCTCTGCAGCTGGAAAGCTTCGGGATGGCTGGCTGCCTATTACCTCCTAAGTCTCTTCCTCTACCGAGTACTGCCTGCACAGCAAGTATATGGTACCAAGCTGCGCGAGTCTGGTCGTCCTCTTGAGTATCGGTTTAATGGTATGGCTTCCTTTTCTGAATAACGTGAATAAAGCCATAGCTCACACTCTGTTATAGCATTCTCCTCTACTGTCGTTCAACTGGCTGCCTGTGCCGTCGGTACCTACATCTACGGCGCCGAATTTCCCGTCTGGACCTTCATCACCGACAACTACCTGCAGCTCCTCAACGCAAACATCATCCTATCCTTCATCATCTCCATCTATGTCTACGTCGACAGCTTCAACGTGAAGAAGGGCAACCCCGAGATGCGAGAGCTTGCTAGGGGTGGACACACCGGCAGCATTATCTACGACTTCTTCATCGGCCGTGAACTTAACCCCCGCTTCACCTTGCCTTTCTTTGGAGAGGTTGATCTGAAGGCATGGCTTGAGATGCGTCCCGGTCTTACCGGGTGGGCATTGCTTGATCTTGCCTACATTGCCAAGCAGTATCGCACCTATGGATACATCTCCGACAGCATCATCGTCGTCGCCGCGGTTCAGTCTTACTACGTAATTGAAGGCCAATACGCTGAAGCCGGACTTTTGGGCATGATGGATATTACCACAGACGGACTAGGTTTCATGCTCGGCTTTGGCGACATCGTCTGGGTCCCCTTCCTCTACTCCCCTCAGTGCCGTTACCTCTCTGTCTATCCCGTTCACCTGGGATGGCTCAACTTTGCTGCCATCGCCGCCGTCTTCTCTGTGGGCTTGTATATCTTCCGAGCAGCCAATTCCCAGAAGAACCTCTTCCGCACGAACCCTGACCACCCGGCTTTTGCAAACATGACCTACATCCAGACCAAGAGAGGCACCAGGTTGCTTACTGGCGGCTGGTGGGGTATGGCCCGTCACATCAACTACTTTGGTGACTGGTTGCAATCTCTTCCTTTCTCCTTGCCCACCGGAATCGCTGGATATGTCATTCTCCCAGCTGGCAGCGCTGTCACAGGTGTTGGCATCACTAAGATGCTTGATGGCAGAGTCGTGTCCCAGGAAGGTGTGGCGGGATGGGGAATGCTTTTCACCTACTTCTACTCTGCCTGGTTCGCCTTCATGCTCATCCATCGCGAGGGTAGAGATGATGCTGCCTGCGCCGAGAAGTATGGGGATGACTGGGTGCAGTACAAGAAGACAGTCAAGTGGAGGATTCTGCCTGGAGTGTACTAAACTTGTCGCTGCATGTATTATACTACAAAGTCGCCCCGGGTCTTGGTATCGGCACGGGGTTGAAGGCAAGCAAGACGAAGTGGGTTTGTAGGCTGTGACGCATTAGATTTGCCTTTTCCTTGGAAGCTGCATTGGGCAGTGACAGAGTAAAGTGGCGCCTGTGATCAGGCGCCAGGGACTTTGGTGAAGAAAGAGATGGATATCTTACCATTATAAGCGTGCAGTGTTTGGCATAGCCCTTCCCGGGAAGTTACTGATACTAAAAAAAGACCATGAACTGGTCAAAATCATAATCATCGAGATAAATCACGCCTGCGCTTGATCCTCCATGATCCATCTCAAGAAAAACACTGCGAAATCATCCTCTCATCTTACCGCAACATATCTCAGCCGCAGCCAGTGTCACATCCGTGCAGATCGGAAATGGGCTACGGGCTAGTAAGACGGCTGATTGGACCGCAGGCTAATGAAGTCGCAATATCCAGCCTAAACGGTCAAAGGGCCACTACCGTATGCATGATGACGCTGACTCAGGGGACCAACAAAATAGGCATTTAAAACTTCATAGCAGTAAGCAATCCAAAGGGGATATTTGAACCATACAGCTTGAGCGATTTCGACAGAGTGTGACTTTGGCAAAGTTAGTGGTCCAGCATGCGACTCTTTCATCGAGCTTCGTTGCTCACAACTCTCTTTTTCGCACTTGTTGCCGGAGACGAGGACTCGTGTCCAGTCACCAGCCAGCACCTCAGCGACCCTCCATATGAAAACTTCTTTTTCTCAGACTGCAATGTCGATGCGCAGGTCGTTGTCACCAGCCCGGTGGCAGGCAGCGACGTCTCTATCACCACCCCGCGACTGATCGTTGCATGGCCTGCTGGAAATAGTGGGCTATGCACCTTCTTCGAACCCCAAAATGGCGAGAAAGGCACACTCGCTATAAAACTCGTCAACTCTACCCTCGGGGCACCTCTTGCTTCCGTGCATCAGGAGGATGACAAGTCTGACTATCCTTTTGTGGGTGTCGAGGGTGTCCTTTCACTCAACTCCTCTGCGAACCTGTCACTGGCCATTCTCGGGAGTGTCAGAACCATTCGAGACTATACTGAAGGGGGACACCTCAACCCGCTTTTCCAAGACGCCGTCAAAGTCACCAAGGAGAATGAAAATGGTGTCCAGTTCTCTCGGCTCTGGCTAGACAACACGACCACTACAAGCCTGTCACTGGAGCCTTGGGAGGACTCGACTGGTAAGATCGATGTCCATGACAAGACGGCGAGCTTCGGGCCAGGGCTTTACCGATTCTCTGCCTCTTTCAACTACCCTCAGATGGAGCAACTGAGCCCTCAAGAGGTCTTGAACAAGGAGTCTCAATCTCTGATTGAAGAAGACCCTTCTCAAGTCCAGTCTCTATCCTTCTTCTCGTACACTGAGAAACTGCTCGCTGGCGGCTGGAGGTTCCTGACCTACTTTGGTCGAGACAGCATGATTGCTGCCCTCCTTCTCGAACCTGTTCTCAGCATTGGAAACAGTTCCGCCATGGAGGCTGTCATTGGGGCCGTGTTGGAACGTGTCAACCGCGAGGACGGCTCAGTGTGCCATGAGGAGAGCATTGGTGACTATGCGACGTTTCAGAATCTACAGAAGAACATTGTTTCGACCGACGCTGTTTTCGACTATCATATGATCGATACGGATTACTTCCTACCTATCCTGATGGCAAGGTACTTCAATACCTCATCAGATAGAGCCAAGCCGTTGCTAGACACCCAAGCTGGCAAAGTGAACGCTAAGAACCAGGACTTGACCTGGAGAGATCTCAGTTACATCGGTGCTCAGAAGATCATGAAGGCAACCGAAGCTTTCGAGAAGGATCCATCGATCAAGAACTTGATTCAGTTCAAGGACAATGAGGGTACGGGACAATGGAGAGATTCCCCATCTGGTCTGGGGGGTGCTCGCATCCCCTTTGATGTCAACTGCGCCTTAGTGCCAGCAGCGCTATATGCCATCTCTGAGTTGTCGGGTATGTCGGATGTTTATCCTGACAACGCCGACACCAAGACATGGAAGGACGCTGCTGCCAAGCGGGCCAAGGTGTGGGAAGATCAGACGCTGTCACTCTTCCAGTATAACATCACCACTGAGAAGGCTGCGTCTCTCGTCGAAGAATACACTAGCAAGATTGACTTCTATGATGGCTCAGCTCACACGGATTCTCTTCAAAAATATTCATCCGCTGGAAATGTCATCGATTATGCCCTCGCCATCAAAACTGTCGAGTCACCAGACAAGATTACTATCACACATACCGACACGGCATTCCGTCTCTTCCTACTTGACTCAGAAGATGACGAGCAACTGACAACCTTTATCAATGCAAGTGCAAACGCCATCCTCCGGCCATTCCCTGCTGGTCTGAGTACTCCAATAGGAGCAGTCGTAGCTAATCCAGCCTTGTCTGGTAATGACGACTTTACTGGCATTTTCACCAACTCGGCATACCATGGCACCGTCATCTGGGGCTGGCAACTGGCACTGATGGCAAAGGGTTTAGAAAGACAGCTGCAGAGGTGTCTTGCATGCCATGCAAAGCGTGCTCCTTGTCTCATCCGTCATGCTCCCGCATTCTGTCGAGACGAAGGAGTTTACAATGCCTTGAGGAGCGCATACAATCACCTTTGGGATCTCATCGAAGCCAACTCTGATCAGTTGCAGTCTGAGGTATGGAGCTGGACGTACAGCAAGGACGGATACAAGTTCTCGCCTTTGGGTGCCTTGACGTCTGGGACAGAGAGCAATATTCGACAACTGTGGAGTTTTAGTTTCCTTGCTGTGAAGAGGGACAGCTCATTTGCTGGATGATGGGAGAGAATATAGTACAGCTATAGACGTTGTTTGTCAGTTTATTTCATAGCATCTAGGCACATTATGACACGCCCGTTTCGGATCAAGGAGAGCATCAAACTGTCACACCCGAAAAGGACAACCATTCTAGCAGATTGCATGAGACAAGGTGCGATTAGCTATTTGGGTATAAAGTATCTCCCATTCCAATATAGAAAGCTTTAGCAGACCAAGGAAACTAGTGCGGTCAAAAACAATAGAAGTCAAGTAAATACAAGGAAAGAAGAAAGTTGCGTGCGCACTAAGTCCTTGTCTAACTTACGTGATAATTCATGGAATCATTACAAGACGAATACCAAAATTTCATTCCCACCCAGTGTTGTTGTCCTGTGTCTTCTTCTCCTTTTCCAACGAATCCAACAGAGCCACAACCTCGTCCGCTTCAAACTTGATCGGCTCCTTCAGATCGTACATCTTGATACCCGAGTCACTCGTCCTAAAGAGCAGTGTACCCTTCCGATTCTCAACTTGCACGAACCCCTTTTTTGCGTTTCCAAAGCCTGGCTTGAGAGTGTACAGGAACGCTGTCAAGTCCGACATGGGAGCTTTTCTGTCTGGATAGTTCTTGTCCAGTGATACTTGGGCTCTTGCCATCTTGAGTGGCTCTTCGCCGCAGTTGAAGCCTAGACATCTTCTTTCCATCGTTGGACCTCCTTCTTTCTTGAGGCCGACGAGGGAGTATTGGGCGTTTTGTGCGCTGTGCGATGGGACTACTACAAAGTCGGCAAAGTCGGAGAAGTGCTTGAAGACGAATTCTGCGGCTGTGGGGTTTAGGGCGATGTTGAACTGGTTTGGGAATAGGTTAAGAGCCAAGTCGCATGTTCCCTGTATATGATAATTAGAAAGGGTTTGGTAGAATCAAGTGTTGAGGTACTGACGATTTGCAAGTGGCAGTTGACCTTGTCAGCGACACCTTTCTCGATGAACCGCTGAAGAATTCCAAGAGATGCGCCACCGAGGAATAGCACACTCTCAGCAGAGTTGATGGTTTCACAGAGCGAATCAAGCTCGAGTTGCTTAACTGAGTTTCCACTGCCTCCAATCTCCTCCTTGGCAGTCTTTGTGCAGGTTCTATACCACTCTCTTAGACTGTCCAGTCGTTGAGGTAGAGGCTCCTCCATGATGTTATCGTAGCGAAGAAGTTCTTGCTCACTGCGTGCGACTAGCTCTTCTTGTCGATGGAAGAAAAGGTTCACTGGGTTGTGGACTTGTTCAAAGCCGTCAAGATCGACAAACACTTCCACTGGGGCGTCGAGCCACTCGTTCAAAGCCGCTGCGTGATCCCATGCGACAAGTTCTCTGTGTAAGAATGCATCCTCTTTGGGACCATAAGGAGGCTTGATGGCTAAACGAAGCTGTGGTTGAAAATTTCCATGTCAGCCTCAAAATATTTTTGCGACAGGCCAAATAAACTCCTCACTCACAGTTTCTTTGTCCTCTTCGCTCAGCCCTGGGACGCCCTCAACGTCCTCTTCAGTCAAAAGACCACCAAGAAGCACCTTGAATGGCTTCCCATGATCTGGGAAATGCTTGGTAATGAGCGATAAACAACGTCGCTGCTGGTCCGCCGACTTGTTCAGACCCAGAGATACCTGACGAGGCTCGAAAATCCAGATGATGCGCGTATTGGAGTTTCTTGGCTTTGTCGCTCTGATGACAGCTCTTTGGGCAGCCCAGTTATCAGAGTCGATAGAGTCATTGTAGAGAATGATGATATGTTCCCCCATGGCTGGCTACTACAGCAACGGTTTCGTTTCTTTGATTCTTTTGAGCTGAAGCTGGGGGTTGAAAGAGTTGAGATGGGTTTATCTATCTGACAAGGACCAGGCGGGGCACTTGTCACATCCCCACGTGCGGGGCTGAGTAAATTGCACAGCCCAGGTGGCGCTTAATAAGGGCTGCTGCCTCAAATTTCTTTGTCCAATCCCGCTGTGAGTTAGACGCTTAATAAACTCCGAGTTAATGAGGAGCTTGTGATTCATTGTCGGTTTTTACATTTATTATCTCCAGTGATAAATTGCAAAGTCTCACTAACTTTGCCCCTGACAGTGACTCTACCCCTCTTGTACTGTGTGTCACACCTTTTGGTGCACACACCTCTAGCTCGAGGCTGATATTACACGCCCTTCTGCCTGGACGAGGCTCTGGCTACAAGGATAAATCATGGTGTGAGATTGTGCCTTGCGCCCTTTACCCAGCAAATCGAGTTTCAGCCTTGTCGGTTAGGTGTATCATTCAGGTTACATCTTTCATTTCTGTGTCAGCCACAGAATCTACCTCGCAGCGGCCTTACCATCTCGGACTATTGAACTACTGTACTCCAAGCCCCAAAAGACCGACAGGCAGATGGCGAGATTTGAACTACTTGAAGTCATACTCATAACTCGGATGATTTCGTGAGGCATGACCACAGAACTGTATTTGAACTAACGGGGTCACAGCCGCGCAGGGCGTCATCTGCTCCTCCATCTGGGGCATCGCCATCTAGTACCAGGAGTCGCGTGGGAGCACCAAGCATTCTTTCAAGTTGAGTACACTTTGTGCTATCGATGCATCCCTCCATGAGCCTCAACTATACAAATCCAGTATCCCATTTTGTTTCCCATCACTCAGCCAGGCCTCCGTTCTGCCATTCACCCTCTCAGTCCAACCAATAAGGGTCCAGCCCCTGCAAAAATTCCAGATCGACATTGATGAAACTCTTCCACAGGTCGATTTCCCTCAGCCACGGCTTAGTCTGAATGGCAAACGTGACAGCCTAAGCAACTCATCAGCATCCTTGCCCATGACAAGGATCAAGTCAGCACGGCTCATCACATGGCCCTCAAACTGCTTCTGGAGCAACTTCAGCCTTTTCTCCGTCGTATGGTGCGCTCTATACTCGCTGCCGGGCATGTCCTTGGGTACAAATCTCCACTCCCATGATCGGCCGGCGCTGTCAAGGAAGCTAGTGTTTTGACGGTTGAACGGACCGACCATTAGAGAGGGTAGAAGTGAGGGGCTGACCAGAGACGGATGAGGGCGAACCGGGCACCGGGATTCTTCTCGGCGAAGCTCTCTGCTGCGGGCATAACCTGTGGCCACTTGGACGGGTGGACGAAAGAGGGAGGAAAGTTCATGGGAAAGTTGCCGTAGCGGTCTTCATAGTTGATGAAGAAGTCGAGCTTGTCAGGACGGTGAGGCTCCTTTTTAGCTGTAGCCATGCCAAGGACGACTTCAGAGTCGTTTTGTATGTGCGCCGGTGAAATAACTCCCGCAACATACAACTTGGCAACAATAGGTCGGACTGCAAGGCTCCAGTCGAAAGGATACACATCAGCAAAGTAAGACTTTGTGTTGAGGA
This sequence comes from Fusarium sp. AF-6, assembly GCA_003947015.1. Taxonomy (NCBI): domain Eukaryota; kingdom Fungi; phylum Ascomycota; class Sordariomycetes; order Hypocreales; family Nectriaceae; genus Fusarium; species Fusarium sp. AF-6. The sequence continues at coordinate 140,512 of NKCJ01000023.1, forward strand.
ATTCATTCCACTCTGTCCAGAAAGCAGCATCTCGAAACTTGTAACTCGTCCGGGATCTACGATCAGGCAACGTCTTGCTTCGTTCCTTGGGATCAAACAGAAGAGTGCTTCTGAACTTGTCGCACTGCTTGGACTTTATGAACTGAGTGACGAGCGAAGAAGCCTCTGCATCTGGGAAGAACATGGCTACTAGTGCAAAGGCACGGACCAGATCTTGAATGATGAAGCCGTGTGGCCAGGGGAAGGCGGGGTCGTGGGTGTAGTCTTTGTAGTCTGCTCGTAGCTCAAGCCATTCAAGGATCTCGGCGAGGAACCAGACCCAGTCGGTAGGACCAGCATGAGGGGTAGCGAGCATGGCGTCGATCCTCTCTTGAACCTCATCCCAGTGCTCGTTGCTTCCAGGTTCAAGATCTCCAGCGTGGAACGAATCCTTGAAACCTAGTATACTCTGTTAGTGTCACCGTCAAGAGTTTTTAGAGTGGCCGGCTTACCAAAAGATCTATCTCGTTCCATTATCTCCATAGGATCCGAAGTGTTCAATCGCTTGTCACATAGTCTTCTGAGGAGTAGACAGGCCAGTGCGCTTGAGGAGGCTACGTTGTGCGTCGGAGAGCGTTTCCTTGCGAGCTTGTTTGAGGCCAGTCTCCCAAACCTTGGGAATAGCCCAGATGCTGTTATCGTCGCGATCCTTGACGGCTTTAAGCGCCTTCATGGGATCTTTACCCTCTGTGAAAGCCTCCATACCCTTTTCGAGGTGACGGATAGTGCTGGGCAGAATACCGTCTTCGATGCGACTGACTCCGTTTCTGATCTCTCGGAAGGGCACGTTCTTCTTGTCAGAGACCAGCTCATCTGGGAACAGGATCTGATCCTCGAGGACGTTGACATCGTTGTAAACATGTATGGCGAACGATCCAGCTGTTCGCCGGTGCGGCACTTGACGCTGTGTCCCTTGATATCATAGAGCCGGAATTCGCTCCTCTCATCCATGATGGTGTCCCAGAGGCTTTCTACCTTTTCATCAGGCTTGATCAGCCGGGTGCGCATCGTGTCCTTCTCTCTCGTCATGGTGGTCAGGAGAGGCTTCATGTGCTGATACACGTCGCGGGGATGCTTGATGCGCCATGCATTTCGCAGTTCCTATGGTGGATCTGTCAGCAGTGTAAATGCTAGGGTTGAGTAAGAAGCGAGCGTACCGTGATGGCAACGTTATACATATCCAGAGATGACTGGCAAGGGACAAAGTCCCAGATAAAGACGTCGTAGTAGTCATCGAACCCGAACCGCCATTCTCTCAACATGTCCGTCATGTCAAAGTACAGAGGTCCCACCTCCAAGACGTTGCGCCACTCGTTCTTGGAAGCCCTTCCAAGACCCTGCTTTATGCGGTATGTCCAGAGCTGCTCCTCAGGAGGCGCAGTGATAACACGCCCCGTCTTTCCATCTCTCACCATGACCAGAAGCTCTCCCGTTCTCATCGACAGGTACTGCAGGAAACGGCGGGTGATGGGGTCGTTGCGCTTCATATGCCCAACGATGATGTTTCGCGTCTCGACAATATCGTGCTGTCGTCGGCTTGAGCTTCGACCACCAATCTGGTTGTGCCGGCTATGCTTCTGAGCCTCAAGATCAACAAAGTAAGGGAAGAAGCCCAGCTCTTGAAGCTGTTGGATAAGCCGGTTGTTACCCCAAGCCGACCAGTTCGAGGCAGGGAAATACTGCCACAAGGTGAGGAGGTTCAGATCCGAAAACTCGGCCCAGTTTCGACAGAGCTGGATGGCGTGCTTGAGATCGCAGTCCTTGGCCATGACCGAGAACTAAAGCCAACCATCTCGAGACATGGCCTTCTCGCTAGCGTGGTTCCAAATGCTCTTACCGCAGATGGTAACTTTTGTCTTTTTCTTTGACTTTTGCTTCTTCTTCTTCTTCTTCTTGGATGGATTCTTCTTTTCCAGCTTGCCAAGAAACTTTTCGAGGAGCCAGTCATCGGTATGAAGGTTCTTGTAACGTCTATCTCCATTGACCAGTTCTTCAAAGGTTTCATCGTCCTCATCTTCTTCTTCAGCAGCCTCATCGGCATCTTCTTCCTCTTCTGCTGAATCGCCGCGGGCAAAGTCTGCACATGCATCTCGAATGTCCTGCAGAGTAGGCTCCTCAACCTCGAGGCAGAGATCTCGCAGATCCGATTCGGCGACCTGAGGATCGTTGAAACTCCTCGACGCTGTTGGCGTGGAGGGCAGCGGCCAGCATGGAGGCCTGTCCAAGCAGAAGACGACAAAATAGCAGGTGCTTGATCTGTCTGATGTCGCTGACGGTTGACTCAATCTCGTCGTTGGTCATTGGCGCCGTCTTCTCATGAGTCTCGTAGGAATTCTCCATTGTCCCCACGATCTGGAAACCCCAGACATTGTCATAGTTCTTCTTGACTCCATGACTTAGGCGGTTTCGCATCTCCTCTTCTGTCTCGATGTCGTTCCTATCCGGCTCTGGTAGCTCGGTTGGGGTAGGATACCTGCCCTCCTTCAAAGCGGCCAACAGCCTTCCCTGGCCTGTATGGGTCTCGCTGGATGATGTCTAGGCAGAGCTGCTACCGCCAGCTTTGGCGGCTTTGGCTTTTGCCTTCTTCTTCGCCTTCTTGGAGGGCTTCTGAGGCTCGGGAGGAGGTGAGGGTTCGAGAGGAGGGATCTCTTCCAACGGAGGAAGATCTTCCTCCTCCTCTTCCATCGTCTTCAACCAGAGAAAATGCTTGATCAAGTCGATGTAACGGTTCCGCTTGAGGTGCTCCATATCCTCAATAGGATCCCAAGCTTCGTCGTCTTCCTCTGCCGCCATGGCCATGCGTTCCCTATATGCATCCTCGAGGTATGCATCTTGACGCTTCTGCTCCTCTTTCTGTCGCATCTTGGCGAGTCTACCCTCCAGCTTCTTGACGTGACGTTTGAACAGAGCAGCTTCCTGTTTGACCTTCTTCTGCTCCTTCTCATCATTGGCTTCCTCCTCCTCCTGAACCTCACGGACCCAAGAGAACCATTGTTCTTTCTGGTACAAGACTTGAGTAGTTCGCTTTTCTGCTCACTGCATGGCCTTGAGAACAATGTGGCGCTGACTGATGAGCTTGTCAATGTATGCCTGATGGCCATAATCGACGTTGAGGGAGTAGAAATGCTTGTGGTGAAGCTTCCGTGCATCAATCACGTTGCCAAGCAAGACATATTTGGCGAAGAAATGAGAGTGGACTTCTCGAAGAGTCTTTTTATCGTCGATGGCCTCAAACTCATCGTTGGCAAGAGGTTGTTGAGCGTTCTTGAGGTATTCGGGAGCGTCGTTGTCCAGAGTATCCAGTAGGGCATTACGTCGTTTGTATCCTTTGTATAGGGCAAAGACTTGCTTGGAATGGAATCCACAAAAAATATCATTGGCGTGAGTTGCCTCTTTCTGGCATCTCTGATCATCAGAGAGCTGTAGAGCCTGTTGGTCGTCAGTCCCCGCATCTTCACATCTCGAAATAATTGGATCTTACCTGGCATTACCCCTGGTCTGAGGCCATAGCGGCTGTTTGCCGATAAAGTCAATACTACGTATTGACCTTTGATCACTATCACCAATTCGGTCCGAACTGCTGATTCAAGTAGTGCTCAAGATAGGTAGGTACGATCGCGTCGTTGTCGTGTTTCTTACGCGCTTGCCCGTTTCGTGTCGTCATGATTTCTGCCAGCCCCGCCTTCTGTTTGTGGGGTGGGTCCGGTAGATTCGCCGATCATAGTCCGGGCCGCGGCTTAACCGCCAGGAACAGATACGTGCTCGTTTCTCTGTGCTCCACTTTACTTTCAAGTTGCATCAGTCGTACCCTACAGCGATACTGAGTTAATGCCGTTTCAGGCTTCATCCTCCTTCTCACTTGGTAAGAGTGTTCGAAGGATATTTATCTAGCGATTGTGAAGCTAAAATGATGGTAGTTTTTGCTTGGCGCTAAGCTAAAACGTACAAGGTCTAAAATCAAGGCATAAAGCCTATCGAAAGGCGTAGTGCTGACAATTGGACGGTCCTGCTAACGTTGCCATCCGAAATATCGGACTACCTACGCCCTTCAGTTGACCTTGGACCGCAAACCGCATGATAGGGACAAAAGCGCAGTGCGACCATATCCTTTACAAATCCAGAACTCGAAACTTCAATCAATTCCTCTTACTCAATCGCCATGGCGGCCTCAAGTTCAATCTCCATCACCTACGTCCCAGCAGACTGTGGCTCCATCATCCCTGGCAAGTCCAAGGCCCCTCAAGCTTTTCAAGACGTAGGCATCGTCGCCAAGCTACGAGACGCGGGACTCCAGTCTGTGTCGGAGCATCATGCATTAGAATCACCGGCAAGATTCTCAGTAACAGCCTTTCCTCCCGGAGGAGTCCGTGATGAACCACTCAACATCGCTGTCTGCCAGCAAGTTCGCCGTGCTATCTCACGGAACCTCGGCTCCTCTACCAACAAGGCGCCCTTTCAGCTCATCCTTGGTGGCGAGTGCTGTATGTTACCAGCCATTCTTTCTGCCTTCTGGGAGCATGCATCCTCACAGTCTCCCCCCGAACGGGTCGGCCTCATCCATATCGACGCCGATACCGACCTGGCATCTCCAATCGACCCAAATACCACCGGCACGTTCGCAGGAATGAACATGACTCACTTGATACGGGCCCGGGGAGCACTGAATAGCATGAAGCAATTCCTCCAGCCCTCTCAAGAGCCGGTCTGCAACTCCTCCAACATGGTTCTCTTTGGGACCAACATGTCCTTTTCAGGAAACAAGCCGGAACATTTCGCATACCTCTTCGACAACAACTACAAAGTGGTTAGATCAGCCTCGGTGGCCTGCGATCCAGAATACCGGGCTAAAAAGGCACTGGAATACCTCAATGATAATGTTGATGTTATCATGGTACATTTGGATGTGGATGCCATTGATCCACAGATGTTTCCACTGGCCAACGTCCCAAATTTCACTGGCGTCAAGTTTGAGCAGATGATGCGCGCATTGAGGGTATTTTTGTCGAGTGAAAAGGTTGGTGGACTGACGATTGCTGAAGTCAATCCGGATCATGATCCTGGGTTGGAGATGGTAGAAAGGCTCACCAATGAGGTGGTTGACATGTTGGCAGCGAGAAATGAACGCGGTTAGGAAGATATGGAGAGCTTGAATTGGGAAGGATTTAGAAAGAGAAGAGGTTGTCTTAAAGCCTAAGATGAAATGTATTGACACATCCTGTGAAGGGAACTTCTTTTCTTGCAAGTCGGTAAATCTGGATTTTTTTTGGACTGGACTTGGAACTAGCAGAGCAACCACGGGTTAATCACCGGTAAGGAGTCATCGCTATAATTTCGCTTGCAATCAAGACTAAATTCATCGTTCTTTGCGATCGATTGCATGGCTGACCCTTGCCGGGATGAATCCTTCGGCGGTCAGACAAGAATATCTGCCGGTATCCGGATACGGAGTCCGGAGGCTAAGGGAGGCCCGGCACGGAAGCTAAGATTCCAAGCCCCTGATTGGCTTGTTCGGATGCTCCTCACTCTGATTGGCTCATTATGCACCGTGTGAGTAACCATGCCCTGATGATCTCGTGCGGAGCGGGAAGTATATCTATCGCCTTGTGCCGTGTCAATGTCTATAATTCCTCAGCTCATCAACCTCCCCTCAACAACATTCCCCTCAACCCAGTTTTTCTCTTCAGTTTTATCTTCGAGTTCAAAACCTGCACTCCATCATCATCATGTCTGAAGACATCGAAACCAGCTTTCAAACCGCTATTGATTCCGGCAAGATCAACGGCGCTGTCCTCTATGCCACCGATGCCAACGGCGACTTTGTGTACAACAACGCAATGGGACAGCGCACTCTACTATCTGGAGAGAAGCGTCCCCAGGAACTCGATGATGTTTTGTTCCTTGCCTCAGCAACCAAGTTGATTGCCACAATCGCTGCTCTACAGTGCGTCGAGGATGGTCTCTTGTCTCTTAAGGGAGACCTCTCAACCATCGCACCCGAGCTTGCTGAAAAGCAAGTTCTAAAAAGTTTCTCTGAAGAGGGAGTACCCATCTTGGAGCCGGCCGCCGGCCCTATTACTCTTGAAATGCTCCTCACACACAGCGCTGGTACTGCCTATGACTTTCTGCACCCTCTTATCGGAAAGTGGCGTGAGAAGTTCTCCCCTCCTGAGCCAGGTCGAAAGAAAACCGTCGAAGAGCTCTTCGTCTACCCCCTTGCGCACCAACCAGGAGGAGGCTGGATGTACGGACCTGGGCTCGACTGGGCAGGTCGCATTGTGGAACGAGTCACCAAGAGAACCCTCACGGAGCACGTCAACGAACGCATTCTGGCCCCTCTTGGGCTGAAGAAAGATGCCCAGTTTTACCCGGTTACCAGAGAAGACTTGCGCGATCGTCTCGTCGACCTGAACCCTGACGATCCAGAAGGTCTTGGCCGAGCCGTTCTTGGTGGTGGCGGGGAGATGAATCTTCGTGGCAAGGGTGACTTTGGAGGTCATGGAATGTTCATTCCCGGCAACTACTACATCAAGATCTTGCAATCCTTGCTCGCCAACGACGGAAATATTCTCAAGCCTACCACCGTCGAAGACATGTTCCAACACCATCTCTCTCCTGAATCAACCGCTGGTCACCAGGCTGCACTGGCGAGCCCTGCAGGTATCTTTTTCCGTTGTGGAGTTGGCCAAGAGACAAAAATGGGCCATGGACTGGGAGGTCTCTTGACTCTGGAGGATGTTGATGGATGGTATGGTGCTCACACACTTACCTGGGGAGGAGGCCTTACCCTTACGTGGTTCATCGATCGAAAGAATGATATATGTGGTGTTGGAGCTGTTCAGGCTGCCCTGTCTGGAGGAGTGGACGGGAAGTTGGTGTCTGATCTTAAGCAAGTGTTCCGAAAGGATATCTATTGCAAGCGGGCTGCATGGAAGGAGAAGCAGTAGATGAGCAACCCACACAGGGTATGATGAGAAATGTTTGAGTTTTAGATATTTCAACCCTAGCATGACATAGCGATGTACTTTCATGGGTTCAGAAATTCAGAAAGGACAATCGGAAGCCATTTCTACAATGATATTGTTATGTAGATGTAAGCATGTTCTAGAGTTGTCAAGAATAGGCATAAGTAATCATGCAGAGAGTGACGGTTACTTTGCAGTCTTATGCGAATAACTTGCAAACTTGACAATTCTCCAGGTTCACATGAAATGGAGTAAAACCCCCCAATATATATGCTGTCTTATATACCTATTTAATTTGGGCAATTTGCGTTTAGTCCTTTAGAGACGATGCTGCTTCTTTTGAGCAAGAGCCAGAATAGCATTTCCAGCCGTTAGGTCTGTAAGGCTCACGCCAATGCTCTTGTAGACTACAAAACCCTCAGAGATGAACCGGTTTGTGTCCTCAACGAGCTTGTCATTTAGAGGTTGGGTCCTTCCCTTCCGTAGGGCAACAATGTGACCAAGCTCGACCATGTCTTCGGCCTTGATCTTGCTTTGGACGACCTCTCCAGAGTTCTCTAGTGCATAGTCGCGGTCGTCGACAAGCACAACTCCCTTAGATTCACCACTCGTGGGGTTGTATCCCCTATTGGTGGCGATGGCGTGGTGCAACAGGCTAGGATCCAACTCGATCATGTCGGATTGCCAGGAGCCTATGGCGGAGATGAGTGGATGCCGGCCGTCACTCCTCTGCTGAGTTAGGTAACTAGCAGGGAACAGCGGCTTCCTGGAGGGGGTGGTGCAGAAGACACAGTCGATGTTAGATAGGCGAGCCTCGATTTGTTGTTGAAAGTCTGGGGAAGTGGTGTTGATAAAGCAGAAGGAGCAGTTAGACTTCCAACGAGCCTCATTCTCTTTGGAGATCTTGGTGATGAGCTCATCGACCTGATCCTTAACTGGGTTGACGTAGGTGATGGTCTTGACCTCGGATCCCCTGAGAGTTAGGATAAGACAGGTGTGCCATAGGGCTTGCATGCCACCACCGAAGATGACAATGTTGTCAACATGTTTCCTCCAAGAGAAGGGAACCATGACGTTCATCGACGTTCGATATCCAGTGACTTCCTCAGCACCAAGAACACCGGTGACATTGCCTTGCCCATCTGCCAGAATGAGAATACCATGCAGCGGATCCTTGGTGCCGTCGGGTCTAGGGGCAGGCTCAACGACAAACTTGGCACCAACGCTAGAGTCGGAAGTGAAGGGTCGGAAGAGAGTTCGTTGCCCATTTGGACGAGACGTGGCGCTGGGGTTGGGCTGATACTGGCGTTCACCGCCAACAGAGAAGTCTTCAAAGGTCTGTTCGATGATGTTTTGAAATGTAATCACCTCATCTTTTGTGAGGTTGATGAGCATGTCATAAATGATATCGTTGCCAAGAATCTGGACGTTTTTCATTTTGTGTGTTTGAAGGGTACGAGGGAAGGTTGAGAATGGTCTAGGTGAGGGGATAAACAAGCCTGCACGTCTTGTAATAGGCAGAGAGCGTGAAAAGAATCGCGATAGAAACATCAAGGTCCTCGCCTAGAGCAAAGGAAGAGTGATCGCTTCATATATGGCATGGAGAGCCAAAGATCAATGGGCCGAGACCGGGGAGCATCCAAAGTACCGTCAGATAGAAATGTAATATCTTATGCCTACACAAAAGGCCAAGAGTTAGCCTAAGCGCTCAAAGTCACCGTCTTGGAGTGATTGATTATTCTCGCCACATGTTGATGCCCCTTGTCCCATAATAATCGCCCGTGTAAAAAAAGGGGTTAGTCTAAGCGCCATGCCGGGCTCCCCGTATCACTACCTACAGTAACCCCCATCCATGATATTGGACACGCGGGGAAAACTCGAGGTATATGATGCCCGGTGTTCGGTAGATGACACTTAAAATGCTGTGGTATCTGACGGCCCAAGCGGTAACGCTATCCATTGAATCTCCCTTCCCAATACTGATCATGACTGGCGTGGATGGAGGCACCTTCTATTAAGCCGCAAGAGGCCGAAATATCCACGATAAGCAGGACGACCATAACTCAATGAAGCGGAGCCACGACTATGTCACCCTTGTGCTGTTCCTTTCCCCCGTCGATGCGAAAGCCAAGTGCTTGCGGTCAACAAAGATGACCAGATATTTTTACAGATCATGGGCGACCCGACCTACAAACTTTTGAAGAGCCCCCACTTACACACCACAATCCCGGACTCGTCAGACAGACCCCCAAAATATAAGACGTCGCTCCACTGCCCACCTTCACGCGTACTCGGAGTGATTCCCAACTATCCATGGTGATGCCTGAATCTAAGCGTGTTCTTCCGCCTTTACTTCGTCTGCTTTCTCCAGTGCCATATGTCCATGGGCCGAAATAGCCATGTTAGGACCATCAAAGCTCAGAAACCTCTTCCAGAGTGCGGCCATGAGTTTCAGGGAAGAGCAGGTAGATGACGATAAACCAGATACACAACAAAATAAGAAAGACGATGTAGTATCTCCACCCAATAGCCTCTAGCGCGATCGGGTTCACAAATCCGTTGAAAAAAGACGCCATATTAACGGTCAGGTTTCCAATGTTCATACCCTTTGCTTGGAGTGTGAAAGGAAGAACCTCGAGACTATATCCGATGGTCAGCGGTAGGAAGCTGCAGTTATAAAAGCCGTAGTAGATGAAGATCATGACAACGACGCTGATACCGAGGCTTCCGTCTTTGGAGTCGCGTTGTTCGTTGATGGCGAATAGGATCGTCCAGATGAGAAAGGCACCGGCCATAGAAGCGACGCAGACGAGGAAGATGCGGCAACGGCCGATTCGGCCAACCAGAAAGGCGCCAAGGACACCGGTGAAGTAATTCCAGATTTGAAGGCCTCCGTTGATGAGGTTCTGGACGTAGCTGTCCCGAATACCGATACTGTTGAGAAGGATGACGAGGTAGTAGCTGATCAAACTGTTGCCAGCCCATGGACTCATGAAGCCAAGAAGAAACACGACAGCAAATCGCCACTTGTTGCCCCCTATTAAGAAACAAGACTTAGTTAGCCTCGAAAAGCTTCGTCCCTTCTAGGCATATAGTTGGTTATACTGACTTGTCGTGAAAAAGTCTAGGTAAGACCTCTTGTTTTGCTGCTGTTCGATTTCGATGGCCGTTTCAATCTCGGCCATCTGGAATGTGACTATCCGGGAGGTTTCATTCCCGCCGGCATGGTATCTTGCGATAATAGACTTGGCCTTGGCTAGTTCTCCACGTCCAACAAGCCATCTGGGAGACTCTGGGACTAGATAGATGAAGGCTAACTGGTAGATGGACGGGACCGCTTGGAGGACTGAGGGAATTCGCCAACTCCAACTGTTTGGAATATCCAGGCAGCCATAGGTAGACCAGGCGGCCACAATTGATCCAAGGTACTTGTAGATGTTAGATGGGTCATTAATTTGAGGGGTTACTTTTGAACCTACCCAGCTGGTGTTGAAGAAGGACGTGAGAAATGTACGGTGAGACGGGTAGGCGAGCTCAGCCAGCAATGGACCCGCAGCGTTGCTCACAATGCCGCCCCCAAAGCTAATCAAGACACGGCCGGTAATGAACATGCCATTGCTCTGGGAGGCAGTCTGTAGGGCGGTCCCGATGAGACAAAAGATTGAACCCAGTGCAATAGGATGTCTTCGGCCAAGTCGATCGGTGAGAAAAGGGGCAATGGGCATGCTGGCAACGCCTCCGATGCTTTGGGCAGTGGTCAGGATGGAAAGTGCAGCCCCCTTCGGATGACCAAAATCTATGGAGTCTCAGTAGGAGTTCGATTTCTCTTTACAAAGGGGTGGACTCAATTATCGATCTAGGCGAACCCTTGGGAACCAATCCATCTGGTGTCTGGGGAAACGAAGCGCACTGTCGGGGACGGTAATGCTCCCGTATACCTTACTTGCTGGCTAAATCAACCATGAATGTTGATCTCTGCGGAATATGATTCCCGCGCAGAATTTTACTCATTAGTACTGATGATTGGTCGTATGCGCTATCGTGGGTTTGGTTTATGGATAGTTTACGGAAATTCGGAAAACCAAGAACGAGTTTGCTCAAGTCATGCAACTGTGCAACTGCCGATTCTTGCAGCCTGGATTTCTTTCCAACTCCTTAACTGCTTGGCTAAGAAGCTTATTATTGTTCCAACAGTGGCGGAATTTGCTGTATATGTAGTAGTTGTAGTCTAGCGCCGTCAGGTGACTAGGTACGCTCTATTTAGTATCCTGTCTTGCTACATGTCTGCAGGCCCCGACGAACTCTATGTAAGTTACAAAGATATAGTTCAAGCCGATATGTTCTAATGAAAATACCAAGGGCCAGGCGAAGAAGGATGTAGGCTTGAAGATAGGTGATATTTAACTAATATGTGAAAGATCAATGCTTTCCAGGGGTGATAAAACCAGTATCCAGTCCCATGATGAAGCATGTTATCCCCAACGGGGAAGCCGAAGCATAACTACAAAAGGTGACATGAATATGTACGTAACCCCCACCTGCTAAAGTCTAGAACGAAGGCGAACGTTGACGTCGTTCTGGCAATGAAATACCTAGCTGGGCATTAATCCGGAATACCTCATCAGCAAGCTCAGGATAGTCAAGATCCGACTTTGGCCGCCTTTCTAAAAAGAGTATCTCCTCCATGGTTATCGGCTTCCGTTCCCAGATGTCTCGGTAGATGTTGTGGTGGACGATTGCAACCTCTGAGTCGACACGGACTCGGTTTCGGGAATCACTCAAGATGGGCAGCGGGTTAGGTTGCGCAGGACCAGAATGCGTTTCATCAAGTAGGAACCGGAAGAGGGCCTCTTGTTGATCATCGCGAAGTTGATATACGCGATGGGTTTGACGACGGCGACAGGAGTGAAAGTAGATATTGGGAGTTGCTGCCAGGTCTTCAGAGCCGCGATCAAAAACTACCACGCCTCCAAGGATACGATCTTCAGCCCAGTATCCAACGATATCGGCAACACCTTCGGGGTAAATGTCGGCGTTGAGGTAGGCGTGGTGGCTAAATAGACTTGGCCGTGGAGGCACATCAACGAGACCCTCCTCAGGGGGCATCCTCCAGTTGACGATACTGTCAATATCTCCTTGGTGCATTCGCAAGTCAAGTTGAAATAGAATCACCCCAATCTGATGGAGCGCTACTGCGACCAGCTCGATAAGACGCACATTGAATGCCTTGGAACCCAACTCGGCAAGTTGGTAACCCTCAATCACCTGAGTTGCATTAGCACTTGAGCGTGGACAACAGAGAATGACTACCTTTGGATCGAACATAAGGATCTCGGGGCTCCATTGTGTATAGAATTCGCGAGCTTTCTCCACAGCACCGGGGCATAGCTCCTCATGATCCGAGTCTATTGGATGCTCACCGAAGACGCCTGCGTATCTACGGTCCCAGGAAACATCACCTGTCGGGGGGCCATCTATGATTTGTGCGTATGTAGACTGCGCGAGTTCGGTGGATAAGACATTTTTGATCGCGTGACCCAGAATCTCACGGTGATGTTTCGAGGAAATGCGTCGAAATGGCTCACGTTGTTCATGTGTGGCACGAGCGCGGTCACGCAGCCTCACAGTGAGAACTTTGAGTTCCTCGGCGTCCATGATATGTAAGGTAGTTTAGTGCTGTACTATGAAGATGTCAATGGTTGAATTTGAGGCCGGGCAATGAATATGTGGCTCGAGAGATTTGAGCCTTGGTCATGTTCGCCGAGCCGAGCCGAGCCTGGTCAGCATTCTGAACGGCCCAGCTCTCGACCTGCATTGTGTAGCTTACAGCGTAACGATGGAGGGTTTCTGCGGCCATTTGAGGTTTCATGTCAAGGTAGAATTACGCCTTAGGTGGTGCCTTAGCGGAGTCTAACTCCCGTAGGTGTACTGGGTGCGTTTTCTACAGGGCCACAGTCAAAAACGCTGTCACACAGCCTACCCAATACAACTGGATTCTGCAGGGACACGGCCCATCAGCCCACCTGGATGGAGCATTGTGGCTATGCATATTGATGTAACGCCACTTTCTGACACTTTCTGACACATGTTTTCAACCCCAAACACCTTGCTTATGTCCATATTTTCTTCTAATCTTTGGATGCCAAACATCACAAACTACCTAGCGAAACTCTTTGGCAAAATGTCGTTTGGGTATTCCGTCGGTGACGTTATTGCGGGCGCCAACCTGACGTGCCGGCTCATCAAAATCATGGCGGACACAAAGGGGGGCTCTGTTGAGTTTCTCGAGGCCATGGCCGAGTTATCAGCGATGCAGCAGGCCTTTTTTCAAGTTAGTAATATCAGGAGCCACGAGATGCTACCTCCCGCCACAGTCAACGCCGCCTCCCATATTGTTTTGTCATCGATGGACATCATCGCCAAGTTCCTCGAACGCTCTAAGCACTACCAGCGCATACTCGGAGATTCTCGAGCTTCTACTTTTGAGAGTTCATGGTGTAAAATAGGATGGACGCTGTACAAGTCTCACGAACTTCGAGACCTCCGAGACGCTCTCCATGCCAAACTCGCGTTAGTCAATGTCCTCCTATCGACAGCTTCTTAGTAGGATGCCACACGGCTAAGGCCAGGACGGACTAAGCAAGGTTTCACTAACGTTTCCAGCTGTACACCTATGGCTCAACATCAAGTCGACGATGAAAATGTAGCTTCGTCGTCTCCGGAGCTAGAACTGGAACCCCTTCGGTTCAAAGATGCAGTCGGAAGGAAGTTCTCACTTCCTTGGCATTTATGTAATACTTGGCAGGTGCGTCGTGACCCGATTCCCTCTTCAACCCCTCATCTAATCCCGCGGGAGAGATGTACTGACCTCTTTGTCCCTAGGGTATGGAGGGCCTCATCAAACAGGCCTTTCACGATGTGGAGGTACTTGGGCCGCACGTGGAGGACGGTCATTACGACTTGATAGGTCCAGATGGTGAGATAATCTTGCCAAGCGTCTGGGATAGGGTTGTGCAGCCAGGGATGATGGTTACGATGAACATGTGGCCCATGGACAAGCCGTCGCCTCCGATGCCGCCTCGCCACATGCCGACCAACATTCCAGGATTTGGACCACCACTACCGGCTGGATGGGAAATCAAATCAGATGTCATAGGAAGGACATATCTAGTGGACCATAATACAGGAACCACTCATGGGAACCCGCCTGATGACCTGGTCTTTAGAACGCCAACAGCTTCACCGATACCATCAGCTCCTCAGTCGACCGCACCGAGTGAAGCACCGATAACACAAAGGGAGGCTGAGACTGGTACAAATCCCAATGAGTCTCATCACAGCCGCGGTCATTCAAGCGACGCAAGGGACTCTCCAGAACTCACTCCTAATGAGATCTTGAGGGCTAAGGAGGAGTTAGCAAGACGTATCAAGGAACTGGATATCATCACGCAACCAGCAGTCATTAAAATCGTCAATGACATGACAGAGAGTTCTAGGATCACTCGAGCCCAATCTAAAACGATAAGGAAAGCTCTCAAAACAATGTCCCTAGACTCATTCAAAGACGCTATCAGTGCTTTTCAAACTCAAATGTCTTGCAGCGAAGGAAACTTAAGTCGAGACTCTTCCCTGAGAAACACTGAGGGACAGACATCATTTGGGGATGTTGTTGGTAACGACAAGGAGTACGAACGCGATATTGAGGAAGATAGTGGCATTTCTGTCGACGGTCAAGATCATGAGTCTATTGCCCCTGCGAGTGATTCGGAGGACTGGGAAGACTACACCGACGATGAGGAAGCCAGTGCAGGGGACAAGGATAGCGGCTGTTAGGAGCCCATGTATCGTAGCCCTAGAATGTCTACCTAGCTTAACACTATCACTAAGTAGATGGAGTAGGCGGATTAGAAACTCTTAGCAAGCCATTGGGCAGAATGTCCAGGTATCTTGTTTGAAACGAGAACTTCTGTGCATATCCATGGGTTCTAAGAGGATGGGGTCCAAGGCTTGACAAGCGTACGCCAGCCAGTCACTGGCTACTCGTTCAACCAGTTCGAACTCAACGAGGGGAGATGACCGCTGACAAACTGAAGATGTAGACAAGGGAAAACCAGCAAGTCAGAGTTATACCTATCGAGGACGAAACGACAGAACTAGCCGACTTGAATGGCACTTCTACGCCACACACCAATCCACCACCTGTGATGAAACAAAGACACAACATATATCAACTTTAGATCAATTGATCAAAAAGAACAAAACAGCAAAAAGAAAATCTCAATCATTTTTATAGGAATAGCCCGATGCGGGGGTCGAACCCGCAACCTTGAGATTGTGTACTCGTAAGAGTCTCACGCTCTACCGATTGAGCTAACCGGGCAGGACCGGATCGCGTTGTTGGAGGAGTGCGCCGCTTGGGAAGGCTTAGCAGCTGCGAAGACTTGACGTGCGGGAGCAGCCTGTCTGGAAGGCAACCATAGGATTCTCCCAGCTTCTTAGTTCTGATCAACCTCGAGTGCCTCTAATTTCTCTTCGTTGTCTCTGTTTTTTTTTTTTAATTTCTATTCTCTTGTTAAGTTTCTATAACCCCAACCCCCATCAAGTCCCGTCCTCGCCTCGGCTGCACTCATCGTATCTCTCCTACTGGTCGTTAATCCGTCTACTATCTGAGTGATACCCGGTAACAGTTTCCCTTCTAGTAACCAAGAATATGTCAGGCCATCGACTCCGAGACAGAAGATCCGGCTAGTCAAGTCCGGGAATCATCACCCTCGCCGCCACTGTCCTCGTACCCATCTTCCTCATACTCAGTATCATCGTCGTCACTATCATAGTCGCCATAATCGTCCTCTTCCACTACCCCCCTCTCCCGTATAGGATTAATCACAATGTTGTCACCTTTGGCGTCTAAAATCTTATCGTATTGCGTCCGCAGCTCACTCTCACACATTTTATGAATGAAGTCATCATACGTTGGTGGACCGTTGGAGGTTGATATTTGGCTCCGAAGAACTCGGAGTCGCGCGTGTACTTCTAGTAACTCTGGGTTAAGTTCAATGCACCTTTGGAAGGCGCTGATTGCGTCTTCCGGCTGGTTAAAGTGGTCGTACTATAGATATGTCAGTGCCTTGATGGACACCAGCACAGGGAGACCTACCAATACGCCAAGGTTGTACCAGGGCTCATATAGTCCTGGACTTAACCGAATAGCTCTTGCGAAAGAATTTAGTGAGTCACCATATTGACGAACTTGGAAGTATAACACCCCAATTGTATTCCAGACTGGGGAACACCAGCTTTCATGCCAAACAGCCTGTAGAAGAGCATCATAAGCCTCTCTAAAGTCTTTCAACAAGATGTATGCTCTACCAAGAAGATACCAATTTTCAAAATTGAAAGGATCTAGATAGTATTTTAGTGTCAGTTCTGGTTTCATGGTGAACGTAAATCGTCTATGTAGGGTTCTTCTACCTGACGTGACAGTGATTTCCAAGTGCTGTTTTGATCTTCGGATCATGTCAGAATCTCCGCGCTCGTCCCCATCCTGGAGGCACAGAAATCCAAAGAAGGCATTCGCATCTGGATCCCTAGCATCTTTGTCCAATCGGTAATGAGCGTCATCGAGGTCTTTAATAGGCTGTGAAGCCTGGTAGAACTTAACCCTGCGGAAAGCTTCAGGTTGCTCTTCGAATTTCATGGGTGGCAACTGAGGACCAATGTGTGGTTTTCTGGTCGCTCGCGTCTGGCTGGTGATAGGATTCTGGGCTTCTGAGACATCGAGTTCCAAAAGGGGTGCTGTAGTCGTCTGTGTCGTTGTCCATCGACCACACGAGGTGCTAAGAGTCTTTGGTCAGCCTATCTTACAAAAGATGTGCCCAGTTCTACCTTACCATTGTTTGCGGTGCTGATCTAACTGTGTAGCTTGCTTTATAACCTTCCCGCCGCATCTAGGATCAACGCAATTCGTTTCCAGTGGGGCGGCTTGTGATATAACCATAGCCTGCTCAATGTGAAGTCCAGGCTTGATAAAACGCTCCCAGGCTCTGATATTAACTTCCATGCCGGTTTGTGCCATCATAAGGGAGAAGCGGCGCCTCGCGATAAGATCTGCGCCAGGCCTCCCATCGGCATATACCACGAGCCGAAGCATTTCGGAGAATGACTAGTACGATTCGTCCTCATTAGGGCCTTTTTCTTTCTGGTGAGCGGTTTCTTGCAGTCAATACTCACAAGATAAGTCTGACATGCCTGCAGCGGTAGGGCCCAGCTCTCTCCGTGAGCGTCATCAAGCCTAACGATATCAAGGGTGAGATGCAGCGGGATAGCTTCGATGGCTCGCATGATACGTTTTAACTGCCCAGTGATGTCGAGAAGCATGCGACTACATCCAATGGTTAATAACCTGCTTCGTCCTTGTCAGGAAAACCTACGTGTTTCGACCGATTGCCTCCAACATTTCCTTTGAGCATTTTGCAAATCTTATGAGCAAGTTAGTTGCCAGAGGTGTTAGACTTGTATGAGAGATATTACAGAATGCACATTTCCTTGATGTCTTGCATCAGGCGAAAGAGACGCTTGGCATAGCGGTGGATCATTGCTGAAGTCTTTCCAGTTTTCCGTGATAGGTCATCGATATTCGTCTTCATAGCCTTCAGGTTTCGGTCCAAGGATCTTACTTGTCTTGAAGACGTCTCCGCCTGAACAGCTGTGTTGGCTGCCAAGACCTCGATAGTGCTCTGCGTTCTTGATGCTATGCTCAAGATGGAGGTGGCATGGTCAGCGATGGCACTTGCGTGTCTCTCTACTGCCAACGCCTGGGAGGTACCGATAGATCGGGATTGGGATGCGAGCTGTTTGACTCGAGTCCTATCATAGTTCAGCTACTGTGTTTAGCCAATGGCCAAGGGTATTCTTACAATTGCTGTACGCTCAATAGGATATTGATGGCTACCATCTCAGACACGATAGTCTTTCTAAATGCATCCACATCGCTCTGAGCTACCATAGACCAGTGAAGCCTCGTTCCAATGCTAGATAGGGTCCTCGTAGTTCGAAAATGGCCGAGGCTGCCTTCTTTAGACCGCATCTTGTCGGCCATGGCTTGTAGAGGCTGTGAGCAGTGGCACACAATGGCGCGAACTTGATCCAAGGTCAGACGCTCCTCTTCGCTCTCTGGTTCCAGGCGTAAGACATGTTTCAAGGTACTGTGGACGAGGTCCAACTCGACACGAAGCTGCTGGAAATGAGACGGGGCGTCCTTGTAGTTGCGGAGCTCGAGGGCGACGCGTTCAATGAGGCCCAAGACGGCTATGACGTCGCCTATGGCGTACCCAAACGACATGGCGGACGGCAGCCGGAAGTTGGAGTGCGCATGAGTGTGCAACAGTGTTGTCTTGAAGATTAGGCTGCGATCAGCTCAGCCTCACTTTCAACCCCGGCTAGCATACCCTTCGATAGATGCAACATGCATGAATCGTATTATTACATACCTTAGATAATTAACAAAAAAAAAAAAGACGAGCTACTGAGAATTGAAACCAGAACTAATAACTTGCATTTTAATGAATGTTAGCTTACACAAGTTCACTACTGGCTCAAGTAAAAGCGTCAGCTATTCAGGATCGTCAACAATAAAGGCAATAGTGCAAGGCAATATTCGCATTACATATTAATCTATTCTAATAATAATACAAAACATCCCGATGCATACAAAGAAGGCCAAACAGTTGTGTCTGTTTGCGGCTATCTTTACATGAGAGACCCGAATGGCATATGGGACACAGCGATCTACGTCCGTATACCTACCTCTAGGGATTAACAGACACAGTGGGCGTCCAGAAACTTTTCATCCGATCTCTTCTATAGTAAAATGGCAGGGTGTCGCCAGCTGTGGGTAGGTAGGTATAGTGTGTCAAACTCCTCAAAGTCAGTCCTTCTCTTGACAGCTCACGAGAATTATGCGGCGTAATCTCTTCCCTAGAAGGAAGTTTGGAACTGTGGTGCAATAAGCGTTTTATACAAAGAAAACTACCTGGCCGGGAAACACGGGCTCTATCGCTTCTCTTATTCACTGGAGGCTCTCCTTGGCTGGACTGATGGATCAGCAAGCTGGTCTCAAAACCTATGACTACCGCCAGGTTTATATCAAATATGGGCCCATAAGTCTACCAGACACATACAGGGCTCTCAACTCAGATCCAACAGATCAAGGGCACAACGAACACCAACCATGCCACGCAGGACCTCGTCGTTAACTCCCTTCCGAATGGTATCCCCTCACCCCTGGAATCTGAGAGTTTCAACGATAGTGACTCGGGACGGCAACCATGAACATGGCCCAAGCCACCGCCTCCGATGGATCCCGCCCTCCAACTAAGTGCCCGGCGTGGTCACTGTTTGAGAGAGGAAGTACAGTTTCCCAACCCATGTCGTAACGCCCGCTCATGGTGGTCATCTCCAACTATTAGATTGAACCCCCCTCAACTTGTCACTCCTCAGATCACCATTGGGTCTACGCATCAACCTGGGGCACTATCTCCGCCTTATGGGCTTGACACACCACTAGCCAGCGTCCTTGCGCCCGCACCGATGTACAGAGATGGCCTCCGAGCTTGCCGACATCTTCAGACGCCACGAACAACTGAGTGGAGGCGTTCGAACATGGAGATCCCTGACTCAGACCCCGCCGCGGATCTGGACCGGCACAGTGGCTGCGGCTACGAGTAGCACTTCAAGGGATCCCCATTCGCTCTTGCGTTTGTCTCGGAAGTGTCCCCGGAAGGTTCCCCCGGCCGCGGTCCAGACCTGGGGCCCTGTGTACGCATATCAGCCTCATGTAACGGCGGGGAGGGTTGACGGGCGATAGAGCCAGACACCACGCTCAGTCAACGCCACAGTTCATGCTTTCCTGAACTATTAACTTTGCCAGAGGTACCATTGAAAGTTTCGTGTGGGAGGTCAGCGTCCACCAATAGGCCTCCCCTTGGAGTAAGTCTCACTCAACATCTAGATCTTGTCCCGGACAAGGGACTGCAGGAGGAGCAATCTCACACCAACAGATAAAGATGCGGCAAATACCACGTCCGCGGAGCAGGGTGCTACAAGGTGCCTAGACGTCGTGTATGCTGACTCGTCTCAGAGACAACTAGGTGCCGGCGACGCTATGGCCAGCGATATCATTGTCAACGGCGGCCCCTTTCCGCCCTCCTCCAGCCCCAAAGCTCGGAAGATCCAGGTCCGATGTTGCCAAGAGCCTCCTCTACCAGTCATGGATTGACCAACCCGAGTTATTCCATCTCCAAGAATTCGCGTAATCTAACGGGATGCGCGACATATGAGATACGATAAGAATCATGTCAAGGGTGTATTCGGGTACGAGACCACTAACACTTGGACCTTCCGTGTATCCCCGATGTCGACTTGAAGCAAGCCATACCTGTCATACCGCCCCTGGAGTCGCCCCTAGTGATGGTCCGGGCTTTGTTATGGTCCACATAGTGAAGGCGGGGGAGAACCTGGGGAACTCAGTCAGGTTCGTGCTTAGGTGCGTGCATTAGGGTACAAACCTTGATGATCAGTACCACTGGATTCGATTTTCGCTGTCTCTACGAATATGACACGAACCCGCACCATGATAACTCATCTCTCACCTCCAAAAGGTCACATGGCCTGTTTTTGACACGCCCACGATCGTGAGAAGACGTGAACATCAGCGAATTTGCTTCAGGTGCCGGTAGAAAAAACACCCAAGCGACAGGTCAAGCAGCCTTCATAGCAACAAGACCTACCTTATCCGGCGACCTTGCATCGCAAGACAACAACAACAACGGCACAAGTTGGATCTACATCCCTGAGACCCAAAACCATCTCGGTGTGACGTAACACCTGCAAGCTGTCAGACCCAGGGATTCACTCTCTGGGGTAACTTCGGCCTGACCGTGAGACATGCGTGGGTAGACGGGTTAAGGATGGAGATAGAGTTGCATGTTTGCGAGATTAAGTGAAGCACTGAGAGGTTCCCTTGACTAATTGATGCCTGGTATAGGAAAGGAGCAGCGAATGGGGATCAGCGTTCTGTAGTGGGAGGTTGCATCGGGAGCAACCGGACAAGGTCAACCCCTCACCGACTCCGCAGAACGGGGAGTTTTGTCCAACATGGTTCAAGGGGGGGATGATGCGTTTTGGTTGAGGTTTCACTACGTCATGTCGGGGGTTGGTGTCGGTCGACAAGCTACAACTGGTCAACGAGCTGCAACACTTTCTCCGTGGAGGCAGGGGGGAACATCTCCTCGCGGTATTGGTCTTCCCCAACAGCCAAGACTCTAGATACCGGGGTGTCTCGGGGTCGCCGACTTGCAATGCTACCTTCCCCGCAATAGGTTCGGCGTATAATGGAAGATCACTTCTAGAACAGCAGGGTCTCGAACGATCCTTCATACAGATTCGGGTCCACAGTGGTTGCAACCTGCATGGTGAACCAAGACCTCCATGGTGGATTCCCCGTAAGGGTGTGGATGTGTGTTGGCTGCACAACGATGCACAGATGGGGGCACGCACGTTCCTCAGGAGGTTGGTATGTGCTGAAATCCATTGATTTGATTTGCTATGTACAGCTGGATTTGAATACAGGCTGTGCTGGTTGGCGACAGCTCAGTCGATGGCGTCTTGCCAGTGGTTCATATCAACATATCGTAAAGGAGTGTCCAATGTTCCAGCTCCCCATGGCCCCTCCAGAGAGTCCTCCACACCCCAGCATCCTCTTCGCTTCATTCCATCTTCATACCTTTGTGATTTCGTGATTAGAACACGTAAAAGACGGTAGCCTCGCTCTCCTCGCTGCGGAGCTTGCGGTTTCGCCGAGTCAAGATAATCTTGGCCAGCCAGGCAAGCGCAGCGGTAGCGATACTGAAAGCGGCACTGCTAGACATGGCGATAGCGTAGCGGGGCTCGTCGCTAGAAGGCCAGAGGTAGGGCGTCCAGATGAAGCTGATGTTCATGATCATAGTCACCATGCTAATAGCCACGGCCTTCTTCTCCTTGGTCTGACCACAAACGGAACCACACCAACCGAGAATCAGACTGTTCACGGCGTAAGTGCCAATAGTAAAGATAACCATGCACACGTATCGTCCGGCCGTGTTGAGGGTGGCGGCGGCGGCGGCGAAGCCAATCACGGCGACGGTCTTGGATGCAGTGATGTGCCACGTCCTCTCGTTGAACTTTCCGGATGAATACGAGACGAGAATGGTGCTCGCGCCAGCAATGAGGTAGGGTGGGCAGGTGAGGACAAGGGTGATGGTGGTGTTGAAGCCGAGGGTCTTGACCACGGTGGGGAACTAATTTCAACGTCAGCACAACGAAACCTGGTTTTTTTGAGCTCGTAATTAACGTACGAAGTTCTTGAATCCATTCGCGGCGAGGTGGAAGTGCTAAATACGTTAGAATGAGCCAGGTTTGAGACGAATCGGTCAACTTACAGCTGGGATATCATGTTAGCAAGTTTTGGTGGAGTGGGGGGGGACAAGGTGGTACTAACCCATGAAGCAGAAAATCCAGACCATAGGATCCTTGGCAGCCTGCTGCAGACCCTTCCAGGTAGACGTCTCACCCCTGTTACCGACAGTGTCGAGCTCCATGCGGTTGTACGCAAGGTCACGCTCCTCCTGCGTCAGCCACCAGGTGGTCTGCGGGAAGTCAGGCAGCACAAAGTAACCGACGACGGCGATGACGAATGTGACGGCGCCCTGCAGGATAAACAGCCACTTCCAGCCAGCGATTCCGGCCAGGTCGTCCATTCCGTAGAAGATGCCCGCGGCGATGAGACCAGCGAAGGCGGTGGCTAGGATGTTGCCCGTGTAGAGGATGGCGATGCGGGTGGCGACCTCCTTTCGGGTGTAGAAGATGGAGAGGAGGTAGACGGCGCCGGGGTAGTACGGGGCTTCAGTGAGACCAAGGAAGAAGCGGGTTAGGAGGAGGCCCTTGAAGTCCTTGGCCACGGCGGTGAGGGCGCTGACGACGGCCCAGAGCATCATCATGACGCCCTTTGAGCTGGGTTAGTTCTGGGGAGCCTTCAATCAGGCAGAGATGATTATTTACTGACCATGTAGCGGCTAGGGCGTGTTCGGGTGAGGAACATGTTCGAAGGGATCTGGGCGAGAATGTAGCCGACAAACAGGATGGAAACACAGGTTTGGTATTCTAGACAGGGGAATGCATGTGAGTACAACGCTGACGAAGTGTTGTAGACGAGGATCGCGTACCTGTGCCCTTGAGGTTGAGATCCTTCTCAAGATCATTGAGACGAGCCAGGGCAATGGCATTTCGATCCAGATAGTTGAGCCAGTACATGCTCCAAAGCATGGGCTAGACATGTTAAGCAGCAGACTCAAGACGGTATCTCTCAAAAGGTTACTCACCATCATCCATCGGTCAAGCTTCTTCACGAGAGCAATCTCCTTGGGATCCGTCTTCTCGTGAGCACCAGAGTAATCAACCTTTTCGACGATGGGGACAGGCTTCTCTGGGTTCTCATCTTGAAAGATCTGAGGCTCGACGTCACGACGAACGTCGGTCTTTTCGTCGTAGGCAGTGGTAGCCATGGTCAATGAACAAAATCAGAAGAGTCAAAAGATGATGTTGATGATGCAAGAGACTTGAAGAATAAAGATGCAGCAGGGTCTAGATGACTCTGAGGAGGAGAGGAGGGCAGTCAAGACTGTTGAGTGCCTTGAGGAGAAGAGAAGGAAACCCGTTTTTTCGAGGGGAAGACGAAGCCATTATGTACTTCTCCAGCCCCGGCTCCAAACGTCTTTTTTTCCCCAGTGTCAATCACTTCCTACTAGAAACCCAATGACTCTCGTTAACCCTCTTTGTGCTTCTCCCCGGAAATCTCGCCGAGCCGTGTCATCCCGGGATGTGGGGTGCGGAGTAATGGGGTAATGGAGTCCATGCAATGTCGTGCGGGCAATGATCTCGAAGTTTGCGAGATTCCAGACGGTCTAGAATCCTACTACCCCAGGCGGTGCCCCTTGTTAGTGGTGCATGGTTTTGGTCGTAGCGCTTATCTAGATTGCACTTGGGGTACAAGGGGGGTCATCTCTGAGTGGTGTTCTCCCCTTGTGTTTCCCCCCCGAGTAACCTTGCACATCAGTCATTTAGCTCTCTCCGAGCCAAGTGCCATCCTTGGCCCTCATACGACTAGAGAAGGAATGGAACCAACAGCCAAGCTGTGAATGATGCGCCAAGGAGCGAAGATCAGCCTAGTAGGAGTAGTCGCCAAGGCAGTGAGGCAGCCGTGTCTCTTGGCCCTCCAGTCAGAGCATCATACCAAACAATAAAAGCAAGGGTAACTGGCGCGGACTCGAACTCTATCTGGCCACCAAACCTTACCTGGGTGGTTCTTTTCTTCTGGAAAAAGAGGCCACTGTCGAATGAGGGACGGCCCAAGGTTGATAGCACGTGGTTCGATAAGAGGGGAAGCAAATCTGCTCGTCTAACGCTTCAATCTAGTGACGATTCTTAAGCTATGCCAGTGCGTGCCCCCTCCCCCCATACAGACACCCATTATATGCGGCATTTCCCGTACGCCCGCCAGAGAGAACCCTTCCTATTGTGGAAGGAGGTTAAGCTTAAACATTAAGTTTGCGGAGTGAACATGGAGCTAGTTTTGACTACCGAGGGCATCTTGGCGAATAGGAGTCGCAGAAGAGGGGGATCTTCCCCGCGTCATCTTCTCTCCCCCCAAGTCTTCCCCCCCTTTATGT